>JAHBCN010004151.1:175740-243859 GCA_019359885.1 Listronotus oregonensis | reverse complement strand
GTATCTCCAAAAAAAGTAATTCAAAGGTCTTAAGTTGGGACCTATTGACATGGCCGCTAAAGCAAACGGTAGCCTCGTCAGAAAAAATTATGTTCTTTGCGAAATCATCAACACGATGAATTCCATTGGGCAATGTAACTACTTTGTTTTGGTTACGCATCCTATCTACAAATCCAATCATAGAAAGAATTTCAATTCTTTCTCGTTTTGTTATTTTAACCATTTGTTAGAAAATAAAATAAAAATAAACAAAGGTACAAATGCTCTGCAATAAGGACTTTTGGGGTACTTTTAGGCCAAGTAAACAGAAAATCATCCAAAATGACAACAACAAACAAAAACAACAATTAATCATGATTAATTGTTGTTTTTGTTTGTTGTTGTCATTTTGGATGATTTTCTGTTTACTTGGCCTAAAAGTACCCCAAAAGTCCTTATTGCAGAGCATTTGTACCTTTGTTCTTTCTTTCTGTGCGTTTTGCTGGATAGGGGGGCGTGGTTTTTTAGGGCACAGCAGATTTCTGTTTTCCCTGTTAACACATTACACGGAAACCTACAAAAAAATATCACGTACACACACATATCTACACACGAACACACCCTTAAGTGGCAGATAAGGGTGGTCACATAAATTCACACACACTACTATACACGCCCTTAGGTGACAGCTGGGGGATAAACATATATACATATTAACATACAAGTATTAACCCTTAGGTGACAGATGAGGGTAATACATGCACAAGCACACACACACATACTCACAAACACACACACACACACACACACACACACACTACACGCACACACACACATACGCACGCACACACACACACAAACACCTGAATCTTATTAACCTTAGGTGACAGATAAGGTTACAAAACACCAAATTTCACTTTTACACTATCTACCAGTTAATATTACATCGCAGGGATAACTTGTCTGACTCTAAACTGCGGCTTGAAGAAACCATGACCTTAGATCTAGGTATTCACACAATCGGAAGGATTTTGTTGAAAAAACAATAAACCAGTAAATAAATATCATCAGATTTACTATTTACAATAACCGTTCTATGTGATGGGGGTGGTGTACTTTTGTGTTTCCTGTATTTTAATTATGTGTGATGTTTTTTAAAGTTTTTAATTTATAATATGAAGTTCTCTGGTGTGGCATTAGTCATTTTCCATTAACATGTTAGCGGTAAGTTTTAATATATATATATATATATATATATATATATATATATATATATATATATATATATATATATATATATATATATATATATATATATATATATATATATATTTATATATATATATATATAATATATATATATATATATATATATATATATATATATATATATATATATATATTAAAAATTAGTAGTCTTAATATTTCTTCTGGACTATTAATACCCTTTTACATTGACTACTGCAACCCCATACGATTACGTTGTATGTAAGAAAACTGTAAGCTAAAGAATAATATACGGTCATTAAACTCGCTTCACTCAAAGTATTTTTTAATTTGAGAAGAACAGGCTGAATCCAGGTAGATGCCCAAAAATTTGACAGTACTTGAAGCCGCTCTGTTGTTCGCAACAAAAAATTGGTCTGGCACGGGCTTGCGAATATGCATATTAACAATTACAGTCTTATTAGTATTAAGGATTAAGTTATTTTTTCTACACCATGCCTCAAAATCGTGTTGTACTTTTTTAATGTTAGTGCTAAGCTCTATTAAGTCAGCAGACACGACAACAACCGTTGAATCATCTGCGTACATTGTTAAATGATTGGTTTTAAGATGAGTTGAAGCATCATTCACATATAAAATAAAAAGTAAGTGTCCAAGGACTGACCCTTGTGGAACTCCCAAGTTTATCGATTTAGTATCAGAGAAAATATCCTCATATTTAACAATCATTTTCCTGTCGGTCATATAAGAGTCGATCCAGTTAAGTAGAGAACCTCGTATGCCCATGTTATAAAGTTTTGTCGAGAGAAATGATTTATTAACTGTGTCGAAAGCAATAGACAGGTCAAAAAAGAGGACTTTAACGAATTTTCCCTGATCAAGATTTTCATAAATAAAATTTATAAGATTAAATGATGCAGTTTCCGTAGATTTTCCAGAACAGAAACCACGCTGGTATTTTTTAACGATGCAGTATTTAATGACAAAATCTATTATTCTACGATGAACAACTATCTCTAACACTTTGGAAAATATAGAAAGCAAATATATTTGTCTGTTATTGTCTATATTGCTTCTATCATTTTTTTTTTGAACTGGAATTACATTCGCGGTTTTCAGAGCTTTAGGAAACACACCCTCTGATAAGCTTAGGTTTACGAGATCACCAAAGTACTGCCAATTATCTGATCAATAGACTTAAGTAATACTGGTGCGTTATGATTACCCGGGCACATATCTGCTCATTACGGGTAAAGGAACTAACCAGAAGTTTGCGATTTACTTTGTGACATTTTCAATTAGATTATTTTTTCGATTAGGTGTGTATTATCGAGCCTACCAAATTGCAATACTGTTATAATAGCAACCAGAATTCTAGATATTGTAAATCCCCATTTCCAAAACCATTACAAATGCTATAGGTACGGGCGTACTATATGTATTTTAATCTCAATTTTTAACTGTTCACTTATGTATTTTTTTTGTTTCAGCTGATTGGACTGGCTCTAATAATTATAGGAATATTATTTAAACTAAATATAACTGAAGCTACAAGGGTCATTCCTAATGATTTTGGTATAGCACCAATTTTATCAATTATTATTGGAGTAATTATTTTTACCACAGCATTTTTGGGTTGTTGTGGAGCTGTTAAAGAAAGCCCGTGTATGTTAACAACGGTAAGTAATTTATTAACATAAACTAATAATGTTTTTTTTAATGATACACAATATTATTAGAGATTAAAATTTTGTCAAAAATTCAAATCAAATTTGCTATAGCTAGGGAGTTGGTGGCAGTCATTTTTATATGATTTTATCGTCTTACAGAGGTTGATTATGTTAGAGTACTAAGTAAAATAATCATTTTAAACAATTTCTGCCATTCATTAATTGATGCAATATCAAATAGGAGCTTGCAAAAAATGTTAATAAAAATAAGGGTCATAAACGATATTATCGCTTCTGTTGATAGGATTAATAAATTGTATTTTATAAAAAAAAAATAATAATGCTAGTGACAGAAGTTTTCTTGCTGTGTTGTAGAGTAATTTATTATTATTTTTTTTTAATTATTATGATACATAAAAAAATAAATTACTCCATTGGCAGGCAGATTAGAATAATTATTGAAATTATATTTTAAGAGATAAAAAAACTTCTGCCACTATGATAATGTTGGATTATTAATCTGCATTGTTAAAAAAATGTTTTAGAAAAAAAAACAAAAAATTATAACATCGTTTCTGCCTTTAAGTCTTATATTTCTGTTAGTTATGGGAGCATAAAGGTAGAAAAAATCGTTACTGTCTTATCGGAGGCAGAAGTATTTAACTACCTGAGAACAGCTGCAAGGGAGTACAAATACACACTCACTAATATTATTTGTTTATATTATATTTGTTTGCATGGAAATGAAAGTTAGAAATAATAGGTGGTTTAAAACCCGAAATAAAGGTTACAGAGAGAAAGAGAGAAATATAGATGCTCCAAAACACATTAGGCGCTCCAAACAACGTAGCGCGTTTAGTATAGTTTGGATCATCTATGCGACTAGCCGTGCGTGTCACTGTGTTTGAAAATTTTAATAGCTTCTTGTTTTTCTTTGAAAATGGAAGAATTAAAGTGCGCTATTTGCAGTACCAGCAAATATGAACGTATTATTTTATGTAACACAGAGACATTAGCCGTGTTGTTAAATTCATCAGATGGTTTAGCGCTGAAATCTATCGTGACGTCACACTAGATTACCGCTAGTTTTATCCTTGCCCATATACTACTAAAACAACGGCCATCTTTTTTTAGCGCTTTTCCATCAATTAATTTAAAAACGGCTTGATGAAACAGCGATTAGTGAGCACGATTCATCGATGAATTTAACAACACGCCTATTTAATAAATAAATGTGTTAAAATCTTAGAAATACGTAAAAATCATTAAATTTCAATGATATTATACTTCCGGTAACCGGTAATGAAACGATAGGTTACCACAGTAGGTAACTACTATCGTCATACAGAGACATAATTAATGAGCTAGTAGTAGATAAGCAATCACCGGATGAAGGACAAGCAGGTAATTTTTGTGTAGTCTTTAATTTACTTACATTATGTTAAATAAAAATTCAGATTTTAATGTATGTTTATTCTCAGATTGAAGAAGAGATAATGGATGAAAGTGTAAATCTCGCCACTAACAACAGAATTCTGAATTAAAGTGACGAAGAAATCAATGACTAGATTATGTTATATATTTTGATAATGAGTGTAACTATAATTATTAAAAAGTATGAAAAATAATGATATTAAATGACAATACAGTGTGTCCCAAATTGGGCCTACATGTATTGGTAACTCGGGAACCATTACAGCTACAGTTTTGGTTAAATTAGGAAAGTTTTAGACAATTTAATTGCAAAATTAAATCTGCTTTCAGATTTTATTTATCTTTTATGGTTTTTGAGATAATTAAGAAAAACCAAAATGGTGCATTTTAACTTTTGCCTGTAGCTCGCAAACTACCAATTTTACGGTTTTAAGATTACTATATTACCCCTGATTTTTACCTATGGGGAAAAATCAGGGGGTGTGATGTCCGGTGATCTAGCTGGCCAAGCAATTGGCCCATTATTAGAGATTATGTTGTCATTAAAGGTCTTTCTAAGGACCTCCATCACCTCCCTGGTACTGTGCGCTGAACATCCGTCTTGCTGGAACCACAAATTATTTATTTCACTTGGCGGAACTGTATTTCTAATGGCCGGTAAAATCTGTTCTTGCAGGAGTAGCAAATACCTATTTCCATTGAGAGTTTCTTCAAAAATAAATAGTCCAAATAAACGGTTGTCTAAAACAGATAAATAAATGTTTTATCTAATTGTGAGACGTAAATTAAAGGTGCATTTTAAATTACCTATGATGCCACACCAGACATTAAAGTCAAGCCTTGTTTGTAGCCGCCTTTCTTCTAAATTATGTGGATTTTCTGTATCCCAGCAGTGATAATTGTGCCTATAAAAAATTCAACAATTTGTAAACCGGGCTTCGTCTGTCCAGAGAACCTTGGATTGGAAATTGGGTATCTGTTGACATTTAGTAATAAACCATTGACTAAAGGTGATTCGTCTATTGAAATCATTCCCCTGAAGACCCTGGACAATACGTGGTTTGTATGGATGAAAACGGTGTTTTTTTATAGACCCATGCAGAGATGACTTAGGAATTGTTGTCTGTTCTTCCACTTTTCTAACCGATGTTGTGGGATCGTCTCTTACGTTTTCCATTATAATAACCTCTCTTGCTTCATTATTTTTTGTATAAGTTTTGGGATTCGGTTTCACAAAAGATTCATAGACTAACAAGTTCGTAACTAATAATCTAAAATGTGTTTGGTTAGGTTGTTGCCGCTCCGGAAATTGTTCTTCGTATGCATATACAAGTTTTGTATTTCTGTTAGATTTAAAATAAATTTCACGCATTTGCACCTTTTCATCATTGGAATAATTAAGAGCCATTATTGTAAATACTTAAAATAATCAAAACTTGAATTTTTGTTGAAGGCGTTTCTAAACGAGAAATAAGATGCACGCTAATTTTGACATTTATATTATTTAAATTATAAGATGCGTATCATTTGTTTTTTATGGAACGAGGCGGCCATTACGCAGTCTAGTCTAAGCCTACTATCAAATAAACAAACATTATCGTTTTTAGAGCTTAAGCAATCTGAAAACCTAGGCTTGTGATACATCAATGAAAATTTCTTGAAGAGTTCTTTGCAAAAATGTAAAAATCCAATATGACGTCCGTATGAAAATCCAAAGTTTGGGTAAATATCTCTAAAACAAATAAAGTTAGAAGAATATTTTTTCTTAAATTAAATTCTTCGTAAAAAAGTGTTTTGATAATGTAGTAATCTTAAAACCGTAAAACTGGTAGTTTGCGAGCTACAGGCAAAAGTTAAAAATGCACCATTTTGTTTTTTCTCAATTGTCTCAAAAACCATAAAAGATAAATAAAATCTGAAAGCAGATTTAATTTTGCATTTAAATTGTCTAAAACTTTCCTAATTTAACCAACACTGTAGCTCTAATGGTTCCCGAGTTACCAATACATGTAGGCCCAATTTGGGACACACTGTATATTTTTTTAAATAATACATAAAAAAATAAAAGAAAAATAGTATATATCATATTTGTTTTTTATTTTACATCTAAAATCAGAGTTGTAGATGTCTGCCACCTTTTTCTTGTATTTACAAATACTTTATAAAACATAAAAATAATTCTTAAAAGACGATGAAATGACATGGCACTAATTTTTTTTTCAGTTTAATAATTATTTTTATAAAAACTCCCACCATCCTGACATCTGCCAGCTTTAATTTCACCATTTATAAAATGTATTTAATAGGGTATAATTGATGACAAAAACGATAATATAATTTTTTACATTTTTTTATTTTTACAATTTTAAAACTATTTATAAAAAAAATCAGAGCTACCTGAGTTCGCAACTTATTTTTTCTAGTTAACATAGGTGTAAACTACATTACGTCTTGGTAACAACGACGATGAAATCATATACCTAAATTGCCACCAGCTCCCTAGCTACTATTCTTACCGTCAAAAATATAAATTTTTTAATGCTGATATTATAAAAACATTTAAATTTAGAAATTGCATGAAAGTGTCGTATAGCAGATGTGTTTAAAATTCTCCTGAGAATCTAAAAATATAACAAGATTGTAAAAATGTTACATAAAAACAAAAAAAATAATATTATAAATATAACAAATAAATTTAGCCCTGGTCTTTCACGCAGAAAAAAATATGAAATTTTTGTTCCATTAAATCTTTAATTTTTTTACTGAAAACAGTGTGGCAGTATAAATTATGGAGACCTAATATAAATTTCTTCTATTTTAGTATGCCATTGTTCTCTTGACAATTTTTATTATTCAAGTAGCCATTGGAGTATATGCATTTTTGCAAATTAAAAACGAAGGACAGCTACGTTCATCTATTCGACAAAACCTAGACAAAACATTTAGGGAAGCAAAGAGTTACAATAATCGAGAAGCTATAGAAACGAGGGATGTGGTTCAGCGTTGGGTAAGAAGGAGCGAGAATTATTTCTTTATTTGCCTTTTCATAGATTATAAGTAGATCTGTACACAGTGACCGCCATAAAAAGGGACAAACATGAAAAAAAAATCATTCTTAAATCTATTAAAAAATACGTTTTTTTGGTTTTTGCCGCTGCTTATCCAGTAATTGAAAAAATAATATTGACTTTCGACTTATGGTTAGTAATAACAAAATTAAAATATTAAATGAAGAATCAGGAATATAATTTAATTCTAACCCGATGTGTAATCTTTAAAATCAATATTTTTAAAAAAATTAAAAAAGATATTTTTGGAAAAACGTTTTTGATTAAATAACAAATTTTACCCTTTAGCTTTATAATAAGTTTGTTAACTCCATATAAAGTGCCCAAACCCCCAATTCGATAAATTTAATTTATCATTAAAAAATTATATATATATATATATATATATATATATATATATATATATATATATTATATATATATATATATATATATATATATAAATTTTATATATATATATATAATATATATTACAGTGTGTCCACTTAAGTTCGCACCATATGGGAAACTTTTTTATTATTAATTTTACGAAAAAAAGTTATTCTTCATAAAAAGTTCTGCATGGTCCGAAACCTCAAATGCAACTATCAGATATTAAATTTTTTCAGTCGTATACGAGGTATATCAGAAAATATTAATTTTGCTGAAAAATAAAGTACCTTTACACCGGACACGGACAATTTTTTTGGTTAAAAAAGAAAATTGATACCGGACGCGAACCTCTAACAACAGGACTGTATGTAGTAAAATACATAATTTTTGCATATCTATTGGCATGTTGGCGACACTGTACTATAAACCGGCCAGGGAATTACCTTTTCTCCGGGGAATTACCGTTTCGATCCGTGTATTGAGTGGGATTTCTCTCATATGTATTTAGTTCTTGATCTCTGGTTCTTGTTTCATTTTGATTGTGAAAATAGTGTATGCTCAGATGATCAAATGGCGCCTAGTAAAAAACTTCTTAGTTTGCGTGAAAAAATGGAAGTTGTTAATACGGCGGAAAATGAATGTTTATCAGTACGGAAGCTCGCCGAAAAATTTAATATCGGAAAAACTCAAGCCGCGGAAATCGTTAAGAATAAAAACAACATTCGCCTGCAGTGGGAGTCGGGAAGCAATATCGGCCAAAAAAAAGGATTTTTGAGACCCGATGGACTTCGAATTGACAAAGCGTGTTTCAATTGGTTTTCTCGTGCTCGTAGCCAAAATATTCCAATATCAGGCACTATAGTGAAGGCTAAAGCTCAAGAAATAGCAGAAAAATTGAACGTTGCGAACTTTCGCGCATCCAATGGTTGGCTGGAAAAATGGCGTAAGAGACATACAATAAGTTTCAAGTGTATCTCCGGAGAATCAGCAGATGTTAGTCAAGACGACGTAAATCAGTTTAGAATTAAATTGCCATCGCTCCTGCTTGGGTATCAGCCAGAAGATGTATACAACGCGGATGAAACTGGCCTTTTCTTCCGAGCTTTACCGGACAAAACTCTCGCCTTTAGGTCGGAAAAATGCAGCGGTGGAAAACTTTCCAAGGAAAGGCTTACAATTTTGTTTTGTGCTAATATGGCAGGGCAAAAAGAAGATTTGTTAGTGATCGGAAAAGCGGCCCGTCCTAGGGCATTTAAAAATGTATCAGTGAGAGACTTACCGGCAATCTGGAAGTTTAACAAAAAAGCATGGATGACACAAGACATTATGAATGAGTGGTTGCTACAATTTGACAGAAAAATGATTAGGCAAAAACGAAAAATTTTATTATTTTTGGATAACGCAGCATCCCATCCTCGTGAGGTAAATCTACAAAATATAAAAGTTATCTTTTTACCTCCCAATACCACCTCAATGTGTCAACCCTTAGACCAGGGTATCATACAAAATTTCAAATTCTATTATCGTGGGTTAATATTAAAGCACATTTTAACAAAAATGGATGAATTAAAATCAGTTTCAGAATTAGCGAAGTCCATAAATATTTTAGAAACACTTTATTACATTAAAACTTCCTGGGATAAAGTATCATCAGCAACCATACAGAATTGTTTTAAAAAGGCTGGTTTCCAAAAAAATTACAGTGATTCTACATTATTCGAATGGGATCCCGAAGACTATCTTCCTTTATCTACAATAGTTCAAACGGAAAGGTGTGCCAGAGAAATGAACATAACACAAGAAAACCTTAAGAGTTATGTTGAAATCGACGATACTGCAGCAACAGAAGAAATAAGTTCAAACATTGACGACGCCATTGATAATGTGACTGACCATGATCCTGCAATAGAAGAGGAAGAAGTCAGCGATGTCGAGCTTGACGCAGTTGAAAGCACCAACACAATTACTACATATAGTGAGGCTATAAAAGTAATTAAAGACTTAAAAACTTTTGTAAAAGACGACTACATTGCATTTCAACACCTCAAAAATTTAGAAGACCATTTTCAATCAGGTCTCTTAAAGCAAAGAATTCAAAATATGCGTCAACAGAGTATTTTAGATTTTATAAATAAATAACTAGCTTTGACACATAATATGTCCTATGTGTATTTGCTGATACTTATTCTAATAAATATCTATGTATTTATGTGTTCAAATTTTGTAGTTTTTTTTTTCACACTCTTTTAAGCGGACACCTCCACTAAGCGGACAAAAACAGCGGAACCGTGAGTGTCCGCTTATGAGAGTTTTCACTGTATATGGAAATTTTTTCTTTTTTAACTACAATAACGCAAATGTAACTGTAGTTACGTGAAATCCAGGATGCACTGATAAAAAATGATTTCTTGATAGCAAGAATTGTTTGACAGTGAATGTCAAATAAAATTTGTTAACATGCCGGTGATATATAGTGTGCAGGAAAAAATAGAAATTGTGTTAAACGTTGGTGATAATTATAAAACTTATCGTAAAGCAGCTGAAATATTTAACAAAGACATCTAGGGAAAAATATACACCATACATCAGTAATGAGAATTATGGAAAAATTTAAATCATGTGGAGATGTTAATAATAAATTCACAAACAAGCGTCAAAAAATCGTTACAACTGAAGAGATGAAGTTAAATGTAATGCTATCTGCAGTGGAAAAACCTAAATTGTCCCTTCGAAAAAGGGCATCTTCGCTTCCAAATAAAATTTGTAAAAACACAATATCAAAAATTCTTAAAGAGAACAAGTTTCATCCATATAAACCACAATATATCCATACTTTAAAACCTGGAGACTACGACAGACGACTAGAATTTTGTTTTCTTATTCAAGGAAAGCTAGAAGACGATCCTTTTTTGGCTAGGAAATTTTTTTCTGACGAATCTACATTTACGTCTAATGGAACAGTGTCCTCGCAAAATTGTCGATGGTGGACTGACTCCAATCCTAACTTTACGATTAAAACTCGCGATCAATATTATTTTAAAACTAACGTTTGGTGCGGCATTTACAAGGATAAAATAATTGGCCTTTTTTTTCGATAATCTATGACTTCTTAACGCTATCTAAATTTTTTACAAAATCAGTTGCATGATTTTCTTCGTGACCTTCCAAGACATGAACGGCAACAGGTATGGTACCAGCAAGACGGCGCAACATGTCATAGTACGATGGAAGTAAGGCAATACCTTGAAAATATCTTTAATAGAAGGTTAATTCATAACACCATTAGATTTTTTCTTATGGGGTTACTTAAAAGAAAAGGTATATCAACACAGGCCATTCACGAACGTAGAACATTTGGAAAGAATTATTACGGAAACAATTCAGGGTATAACTCCGAATATAATTAGAAATGTATTGAGAGAATTTTCTTCTAGAACGGAAACCTGTATTGTAAGAGAAGACGCATACGTTGAAGCAATAGTGAATTGATGATAAACTATTACACGCTTGTTACGCAATTTACATTATTAGTACTGTATTCTGTGTAATTGATAATTATTGTAAAATAAATAATGTTGTTATTTATTAATTATTTTAATGCATCATCAAAATAATGCAACGTAGAGGTTAAGAGACGTAAAGGTTATCAAATGTTTAACGAATAAAGAGATAACTGATTAAAGTTTTCGATATTTTCAGAAAAAAAATTACTTTACTGTTGGCCAAATTCATATTTTCTGACAAACCTCGTATACGACTAAAACAAAATTGATATCTGATGGTTGTATTTTAGATTTTAGAACATGCACAACTTTTTAGAAAGAGTAACTTTTTTTCGTAACATTAATAATAAAAAAGTTTCCAACCAACTTAAATAAAATGTTAAAAATATCAAAACTTGATGTTCATCATAGATAGGTGCAATTAGATATCTGAACTTACTTTTCAACTCCAATCAACTTTTCTTAATAATCATTTTCGATATTGTCGAAAATAAAGGTACTTTATTCTTCAGCAAAATTAATGTTTTCTGATATACCTCGTATACGACTGAAATAAATTAATATCTGATGGTTGTATTTTAGGTTTCGAACCATGCAGAACTTTTTATGAAGAATAACTTTTTTTCGTAAAATTAATAATAAAAAAGTTTCCCATATGGTGCGAACTTAAGTGGACACACTGTATATATATATATATATATATATATATATATATATATATATATATATATATATATATATATATATATATATATATATATATATATATATATATATATTTAACAATATTATATATTTAGGCCTTTACTGCAGCATGTGTTGTATTAATGTCTATCGGCTGAGTGATGATCGCGTTGTTAAATTTAGCAATGGACTTAGCAGTTTAGAATGTTTAACAAAACGTCATTGTCAGTGTTATTCAATGATTTTAGTAGGCAACCTGTCAAAATCTGACATTTTGTTAAACATTCTAAACCGTTTTCAACTTAGCAAATTGTTAAAAGTTAACAACGGTTTAGAATGTTTAACAAAATGTCAGATTTTAACAGGTTGCCTACTAAAATCATTGAATAACAATGACAATGACGTTTTGTTAAACATTCTAAACTGCTAAGTCCATTGCTAAATTTAACAACGCGATCATCACTCGGCCGTATGTCTATTATAATCTGGACCAAAGAAAGTTTCTAGTGGGTTTTTTTGGCGTGTCTATAGCCATTGATACTGTAAATAAGAGTATTTTATTCTCAAAGTTGTACAGCATGGTTATCCGTGGTAGGTAGCTTGAATGGATTGAGTCTTATCTGTCTGGGCGTGATATAGTTGTAAGGTATTTCTTTAAAAGTGTTAGACAATGTTATGGTTTTAATAACATTTAAATCTTGGACTTCCATTGTCTTTATTTGTTTATTGATAGACAACGTTTGAGTTAGTGATGTATCTCCAATCGTTATCAAGTGATAACTAAAAACTATTCTTAAAAGCTAAGACCTTATATACTATCCGTTGTTCACCGAAGCTTGACCATTCATGGTTCAGCAACGGCAGCCATATGCGGTGTTGTTGTGACCATGCGTGTTCGGCAATCCCTGATTTCGAATTAGAGTTAAAAAACACAAAAAACATACGGAACGAGTTGAAACGTCGAAATCAAGGATTGCCGAACACGCATGGATAAAACAACATCGCATACAATGGTCGGAAGCAAAAATCATTCATAAAGAAACCCACTGGAGGAAAAGAAAATTTAAAGAAGCTGTAATAATTGCAAACAACTAACATGTTTTTAAAAAACCTAGTGTCGACATTCCGAATATCTGGCTGCCGTTGCTGAACCGTGAAAAGTCGGTCAAGCTTCGATGAACAACGGAAAGTATATAAGGTCGTAGCTTTTAAGAACAGTTTTTAGTTATCACTTGAAAACCGTTGGAGATAAATCACTTACCGAAACGTTGTGTATATATAAACAAATAAAGACAATGGAAGGCCAAGATTTTAGTGTTATTAAAACCATAACATTGTCTAACACTTTTAAAGAAATATCTTACAACTATATCATGCCCAGACAGATAAGACTCAATTCATTCAAGCTACCTACCACGGATAACCATGCTGTACAACTTTGAAAGTAAAATACTCTTATTTACAGTATCAATGGCTATAGAGAAGCCAAAAAACCCACTACAAATTTTCTTTGGTCCAGATTATAATAGACATAGACATTAATACAACACATGTTGCAGAAAAGGCGTAAAGCGTTTTGAAAAATCCCTGTCCGGCAAGGTCACCGGTATTAACGCCGTTACATTCTTTTTATGGGACCATTTACAAAATAAGGTGTGTAAATTCAGATCTTTTAGAAATATTGATCACTTAGAGCAGTGTGAGGCTTTAATAACTGCGAACATAGTACGAAATATTTTAAGAGAAATACATTTCAGATCAATTAAATGTTTGGAACGCGGAGGAGGTCGCACGGAATTTGATCTTTATTTTTTTTTAATTAGCAAATTTAATTAGGGTATGAATTCTAAAAACTTTAAATATTAGAATTGTTATAATTGGTAAAATATTAAAACTTATTATTGAAAATGTGAATATTTGATATTTTTTATTAAGTAAATATATTTCTTTTTACAATAATCTGTCTTTTTTAGATATTAAAATAACAATATCTATAGCTTTTGGAAAAAGAGGTTCACACGCTTTAAATGTAAAAGAATATACAGAAATTATAAATTATTGGTTGATCACTTTACACTTAGCAAAATCATTTTAAAGCAAAAAGTTGAGATTTGTAATTGAATGGAAAAAAGTTTCCAAAAAATGTCAACCGCCATCCATGACCCAAATGTTAATATCGGTTTTTGGGTTAGTGGATAAGCCGGGGGGATTACAAATGAAAGTTTTTCAATAGTTTCAAAAATATAAAGTTTTTCATGCATGTCCAACTTTTTGGCGGTCACTGTAAAAGGCAATTTTAAAAATATAAGCTAAACCACTTTTTAATTTTACTCCTCTAAGGTTATAGTTCTTTATATGGTTGTATGTTTTCTTATATCATTTTTAGTTAAAATGCTGTGGAGTAAATGGACCCGATGAATATGATTTTAGACCATCAAGCTGTTGTGCTCAGGAGCCCTGCCCATCAGTCAATAATGAAATGTTTTACGAGGGCTGCTCAGATAAATTATATGACTTTTTAGTCGGCAAGTCTCAATTAATAGGAAGTGTGGCCATAGGAATTGCTGCCGCGGAGGTATAGTTTCCTATATTCTTACATTTCTATAAATAGAAACCTAATACTCTGTATTTAAATATCTTTAGATGCCCTTATACATCTGTCTAATAGAGCCAAATAGTTTAATTGAAAATATTAACATTTTGAACTTAAAATAATTATAGTTTCTTATATTCATTACAGATCTCTCTAATAATAACTTAGTTTTTTGGTTGGAATAATCCGTGGTAATATATGATAAGCTAATACCCATTAAAATTTTTTCTGGGTTAAAGTCTTCTTAATTGTGATATACTCCAAATAAAGAAGCTCCCGATATTGCAATAATATTCATAAAAGTGGATTTTAATATTACAGTTAAACAAAAAACTAATAGAGATTGCCAATACAACTATGTTACAATATGTCACTTGTCAACTTTAAAGTGTGATCAAAATCCTAGCAATTAAAAAAATACTTTTTTAATTGCTTATTTTTATTTTATGGTAAAAAGCAGCGCCGGCCTTAGCCCTCAGCGCTTTCACTTTACGTAAATTTCATTTCGGTTTTATGTTAAATAATTAATAGTTCCATTTTTTTAAAATCAACTCTTATTGCAAACATCTGCATTTAATAAATTTAATTTAAGTTAAGTAGCTCTAATTATAACATTTCTGCTTCTTGAACATTAAGCAAGTTTATACCGCTATACAGGGTGTAAAAAGTATTATGCTCACAATTTTAACAGTCGAAAGTTAATTGTTTTTGAAATATGGCCTTTAAAAGTTCAAAAAAGTTGGCAACACCGCGTCCATTTCATTGCAGCGAGTCGAACGTCGAACGTTTTTTGTGAGGTTTTCCATATTTACACTTTCTTAAGGATGTTCATTTACATACAAATACAAATTACTTTTTGCAATTAATTTTATATTTAATTTGGAATTAAATTGAAGTAAAAAATAATAGGCTGCTGTTTGGTTTTTATTTGTAATTAAAAAATAACTGTACTTACCACAAGAATGGGGTAAATATCCATTTTAGGAACACTTTAAAATAGCACTGAAACATTTAAAACTTAGTTTATTTTATAAGCAAAGGAATCTACTGATAAACAATTAAGGCAAAAGTTTCCAGTTATTAAGGTTTTTAGAAATAACTGCTTACAAAGTTTATAACTTTGACATTGTTTAGACAAAAATCTGTCAAGTTTTGACACATATGTCATATAAACTTTTCGACTTGTTTTGAACTCCACTATCGCCCATTAAAATCGTTAAAATCATACTTTGTACACCCTGTATAGGTAACTCAATTAGTATTAGGTGTTTATTTCAGTCAATCATTAAATCATAAAATCTGTTACCTATGTAGGTATTATAATAACATATTTAAAGGAAAATATGACATCATATTTGTTATATCGATCTAAATTTAAATTTAATTACGTAGCTTTAGTTATTACACTCCTACTTTTTTAACATTAGGAAAGTTTCTACCACTACATAATTAAATTAGTTTTTGGTGTTAATTTCAATTAGTCACTAAATAATAGAATCTTATGTTTCTTATGTTTCTATCTCTCTCTCAACCCAAGGCCGGCGATGGTAAAAAGGATTCTGGTTCGTTGTTGTTTCAGTAGATACCAGTGAATATAAAAAGTAGCAGTTTTACCGTGTACTAATATTTTCAATATTTTTCAGATCATTGGTGCAATTTTCGGACTATGTCTTTCGAGTTCCATAAGAAGTCATTATAGAAGACATATGTACTCCTAAGAGCAAGTAGAATCTTATAACAACGGGTATTTGTTTTAGCCCCACCTTAATGCTATGGGCCAGATAAAAATATCACTTTTAACGTACTTTTTTATACTAATTATTTTCTATAAGTAGTGTACTTCACTTATTTAAACTTAAAATGACATGGATTTATGTTTATATTGCAGCTGTTTACTCAGAATTTTTAAAATTCACACTAAAATTGAAAAGGTGCTTATATATATTTTAAAAATGAGGTTGGTATGTATTAAATAAACGGAGAAACGTTAAATATTGTGCCATCCTAATGTAAATAGCTATTCATAAGAACACTGTGCAGTAACCGGAACAAAACTAAACAAATAAGGTAGACCGCTAATAAGAAACTAATTTTCGGCTTGTCTAGGATTTTGAACTTACATTTTCTTAGGGTTCTAGGTAGGGAATAAAATGCACAAAAGCATTTTAGTTTACTAGATATCGTTATTAAATTATGTTTTAAATTAGTGATTCAAATGCATTTATAAACCATTTAACCTATTGTTAACATATAATTTTTAATAATTCCCTTACATACAAGGTCTGGATATAAAATCACTAAAATATATTGTATACTACATATTAATGAATGAAGATAATAATACACAAGTATGTTACTTTTTCGCACATTAATCAAACTAACAAAATATTTAAGTACCTATCTTATATTGCTTGTATAAGAAAAGGTAGACTTTTACCAAGTAATATATGATTTATTTACCGTATCGCATATTACCGTAAACTATAAATAAATATATGTTATATTTCTTGTTTTGTTGATGACTTTTTATATTTAGAATTTAACGATAAATTGTTTAAATATCATAAGATTTTTTATAACTTTAAAATTCGTTTATATAATAAATGTAGCAGTTATATAAATATCGAGTTTTTATTTATTTAAGTGAATAATAAAACCTTAATAATTTCTGTACTACCACATACAGATGTTTATAATTATGTAGGCACTGCTAAATCGGTCCAGAAAAATTGCTACTACTTTGCTAATTTAATTTACCCAACCTTGAAGCCCAACTCAAGTAACAGTTATATCCAAGAATAATTCATAACATCGGCAACGCTGTTCCAGGCAAACTTCCATAAGATAATCTTATTGACAAAATAAAGACCCTTAATATTTTAATATAGCTTAATGGATTACATTGTTGCAATTTACCGAAAAGTTTCCTTAAATGCTATTTGGTAAATAATAGGTAGCTACACGAGGTTGGTTAAATCAACAAAATAGTATTTTTTCTTCTGCTAATTATGGTAAAAGCAAAAAAAAATTAGAATGGCGTTTAAAAAAATGGGATAATTTGATATTTATAATGAAACACCCGGTATATTTTTACACAAATTGATAGTAAATAGTTAATTTTCGGAGTAAAAACGTTTATTTGCACTAACAGTATAAGCCTAAAAATAACATACGTTGACGATATGTTAATTTTTTAAAAGTTGACTTTCAAATTCGATAAGCAAAAATATTTGATGGTTTTTTAGTGATTTAAATAGTGGTCACCATAAATGTTTATTTGTTTATACAGAAAAATGTATGTACAGTTTTTGTTCTTACTCTCAAAAACCCCAAACATCAGCGGAGCGGTTTCATAGGAAGTCCAATTATTGATTTTGAAATTGTGTTTGATGGTACTTTGATAGACAGGGCCCCCGTAAGGGCTACTGACGCCTGTGTGCAAAAAAGGATTTTGGCGCCCCTTAAGGCATTTTGGATCATGTTTTTTTATTTATTTTTTTGAAGGTAGGTAGGTAGGTAGGTGCTTGCAATAAAGCAAAAAAGTGAACTTTAGAAGTCATATTTATTTGTAGACTAAAATAACAAAATAAAACAAACAGAATTAAATCATAACAAAATAAATTAAAATAAATTCTTGTTCACACCCATTTTTAAGCATTTACCTAACTAATGGGGTATAGACACGTTGTTTATAAATACTAGAAAATAACCCAAAACTAAAAATCACATCTTTTTTAGGAACAAATAACAGAAATATTGCCTATCTGTATCTGAAGATGAGCAGGGTGATAGATATCACGGCACCTAGGCCTCAGTAGGCCCGTTGTGCTTCCTTCTAAAGGGGTCTCCTCACTCAGTACGCCGCCCATCCTACCGATTTAAATTAGGTGAGAACGTCACCGAGGGGAATCTCCTTGATGTCGGCTAAGGAAAGCCAATACTCGCCCAGCATGGATCTTCTCTTGGACGAGAGTGCAGGGCAGTCACAAAGGATGTGCTCCACCGTCTCGTCTTCCTGTTCACAACCTCTACATAGAGGCGTGTCATTTATACCCATTCTAAAAAGGTGCTTTCGTAATGGACAATGTCCGGTCAGGTGATTAGGCGAAGGTTCGCCCTAGACATTGCCAAGTAATGTTTAGCTGTATCTCTGACAGGATAGTTCAGTAACTCCCTGGAAAAGTTACAGTTTTCTCTTTCATTCCATCGTCTTGTAAACTGCTGATGAGAGTGTCTTTTGGTTAGGTCCTTCATCGCAGACCCTGTCAGACAGAGAAATCAAAAATGATAGCTGGGTACAATAGAAAAATATAAAATAGCTATTGTAGCAGCGATATTTGCTGCAAATTGATTAATAACATCGCTAAAATTTATACAATCAAAAATTTCTTGTTCAATTGCTAACATCTCTAGCCCAGACAATCTTTTTGAAGCATTGTCGATCTTAAATAATTTTTAATGATTTTTAACTTTGAAAAAGATCGCTCGCCAGAAGCTACAGATTTAGGTTATGTCAGAAGAATTCTTAGTGAAATGCTTACGTTTCGAAGGGTGGAGATTAAATTGTTTTCAAATATATATATCGTAAAATACTTAAGGGGTCAGTATCATCAGGTAATGAAAAAAACTTTAACGCTCTAATTTCATTAAACAAATCATTGGAGTCTATATCCTTATTATCCTGATCTGTCAGTCGTCCTTCAAGAACAGAACAACGTTTTAAAATATCGCTGTCACTTAATTTGAATATGTCGCTAAAAAATCCAAAAATATTATCATATTCATTTAATAAGTCAAATCGGCTTTTTAGAGAGCTTAAAGTTTGATCTATAATTTTTAAGAAAAAACTAATTTTAAAGGCAAGTTTGGGATTATGAGGGGTCTCATATCGGTGTTCATAGTCAAACAGTTTTGGTTTAAATTTTCTCCTGACCGTTAATAACGGTGAAAAGTCTTCTTTAATTTCGAGACAGGGTGCTACTTCTTTCGCTTGTACAAGAATTTCTTCAAATGATTGGTCAGATCTATATTGCTGGAAGTGATCAACAAATTTTTTTAGGTAGGTTTGGCACACTTTGTTATTGATTGTAGCACTTTGCATGTGTTTGCTGACAATATTTATATGAAATAAAACGTCATGCCAAATAATAATTCCACAAATAAATTGAAAATTTTGTACAGACGTTAAGAGGGAACTCGCTATATGTCTTGCATCAATGTGAAAGGAATTATCTTCAGCTACTTCTAGCAGACTTTGGCAAACCTCAATTAAATAAAGTTTAAGAGGCTTTAAACTTAACCCGAGGACATTTTTTCTCAGAATATCCCACCTTTTTGTGGATGACGAAAAAAAATTATATAACTCTTGCACAAGGTTAAAAAAGTTTATTGTAGCATCTGACACTTTAGAAGCGTCATTTACTGTTAAGTTCAAAGTATAAGCCGCACAAGGTACAAAAAGGGCTTCCGGATTCGCGTCAAGAATGCGTTTTTGAAGCCCAACATGCTGTCCTTTCATGTTTGCCCCATTATCATAACTTTGTCCCCTAAAATTTTTATATCTAAATTTATTTTTTCAAAATTTCTGTCACAAATGTGTATATTCCTTTCTCTGTCCAGTCCAGTATTGGATTAAACGCAATAAAACTTTCCTCACCTTCAACCTTTTTTGAAGTTGTGTTAAGGACAACATACCTCAGAACAAGACTAATTTGCTCGGTATGACTAGTTTCTGGTGTACAATCTAATATTATTGAAAAATATCTTGAACTGCGAACCATTTCTAAAATATTATTTCTTACTTCAGACGACAATAATTCAATTATTTCGTTCTGTATTTGCACGCCTAAATAATGAGTCATTTTAACAGATTGTTTTTGAAAGTTACACATTCGGCTAACGTGCTGTCTTATCACTGAATCAAAAGAGGCAATCCTCTCAACAGCTTTTAGAAAATTTCCATTGTTATGTTCGAAAAGTAATTTAAAAGAACTTTGAAATACGAAGCATTGTGTAAATAAATATTTAACAATCACAATAATTCTTACCAACACGTCGCGCCAATATTTTTTTCCCGTTTCTAAAATCCGCAGGTGATGAGCATTTAACAGTCGTAGATGTCTCCAACATTTTTTTAAAATGTACCCAATTATTGTGTAAAATTGACGTTTCGTGTCTCTTTATTAGCAAAGACAAATGTTGCCAATCAGATACTCCATTTGTATCACAAAAAGTGTTAGGAGTTTTACAAAACAACTTACAACAAAAACAAAATATAGAATCTAATAAATAAATAATAAGCCAAGTCCTTTTGACTTTTCTCCATTTGCTAGACTTCTTACAAAGTATTTGCACGAAAACTTTTTCTTATCTTTATTACTAGGAACGCTAAAACTGATGTCTATCAAGGGCGAACCACGTTTAACCAATATTCTAGCTATCTCATTGGTGATTATTTCGGGCCACAAACCGGGGTCGGATGGAATTATATCGACGTTAACCTCATTAAAGCCTTCATTGAAACTTTCACTTGCAGCAGGTATTTCGGTAGCTGACATTACCGAACTTCTTACACAAGCTGAATTACCTGAAGTGGATTGTTTAAGTGCTGTAGACGAGGATGGTGTCATCGCTTCATCGGGCTCTGCATCAGTAGAAGCTGTTTTGCTGCTACAAGCGCCGCCACTTGTTGCAGGACCTGATGTTACCGTAGTCGCCTCTGTTAAAATTTCAGATGGTCCACTCACGGTTACTGATATCACGGATTGAGAATCTTGAGATTCGGTCGCATCGATAGTCTCCGTGGATTCTTGATTGTTGTGCAAGCAGTGCTTTAAAGATCCAGCCATTTTTCCTTTCTTGTAGTCTCAGTTTCTTTTGCGCGCGAAACTTTGAACCTGTAGGTCTCTTTCTTTTATTCTGAAAAAACAAATAAATAATTAGTACGCATGGGACTTAGGATTTAACTTGTAAAGTAATCACAATAAAAAGCACCAAGTTTGCGTATTTAAGTAAAAAGCAATTTGTTCGAGCCCTTTCAGCTTAAACCTTTTCAAAAATAAACGCAAAAAAGTATTAAAGTAATTTGATCTTATAGCCCTTAAAAAACCTACAAAATGTTTTTTTTTAAAAGATCGCTTACTTTTTTAAACTCTCTAAGGCTCTGGAAAGCACGTAAATATAGTCAATGACCCTGTACATGATATTTCAATTAATAAAAAGATATTTGGGTAAAAAATATATTATAACCAGTATCCTATAAAGGGTTAATGTTGATAGTATAAAGTAAAGTAAGGAACACTTACCATTTTATAAAAAATCAAACCGTTGAATTTGCAGTCAGCAGGAATTCAGCACTTCATTTTTTAGAAAAAAAAGTAGTAAACAAAATATTATACAACACAACACTAGTTATCCAACCACCTAATGCTGAATAGACTTTTATTTAGCTTAGTATGCATTTATATTATATAAAAATGTTTTATTTCCAAGTGTTAAGTTAGTCAGTTGAATAACGTTATTTTGTAAACTTAAAGATTTTGTTAATTTAAAGATTTTGTAAAATTAATTAAAATAAAATTTTTTTAAAAAGTTATCTACGGTATTTGATAACTTAACTGGCGCAGTCGTGCGGAATTTTCGGAATTGATTATTGACTATCGAGGTGATTGATTGACTATCGTTCGTCGGGGTCAAAAAATCGAACTAACCGAAAATAAAAGTTCCTACAGAGTTGTTTGCTGTGAGGTGTCAGAGTGGATTTCCGGACATCGAAACACCCAGTACATTGTGTACCTGTTACCTTAAGCAATCGGAGGTTGGACCAACTTTGCCCAATTCTCGCAAGGACCAGGACAATTTGGAAGGACCACATCGCCAACCAAACCCTGACCTTATAGCCATGCTTAGGATCCTCAACATAATTTTTATGTAAGTGCAACTGAACATATGTCTGAAATTAATGATATTATTGACAAATTAGTAAATCTAGATTTGACACCTTCAACTGACTCTACTTCTAGTTCTACAGAAGTAATTAGATTAATAAATCAAACTTTAAATAACAGTACCGCAGGTACATTATCAAATTTACCTTTACAAAATTTAAGTGAAAATCAAAACAATTTTTATTCTTTATCAGAAGAGAATTTAAATATAAGCAGTAATCTTACAATGGCTCAGTTTAAACCTGAATATTTAAATTGTGTGCCACAATTTGATGGCAATCCCAATGATCTTAATAGATATTTAGCTGTATGTCAAAGTATAATAGATGCCTTTTACAGACCCAATGAACCTAATAATTTTCAAAACATTTATTTACTAAATTCAATAATAAGTAAGCTTAGTGGAAATGCAAAATTAATTTTAGGGACTCAAAATGTCGCAACTTGGGATGAATTAAAAATTATTTTAAGTAGGCATTTTGCCGACCAAAGGGATGAGGCTTGCTTAAATAGGGATTTAGTTATGCTTAGACAACAAAATAACGAAAAACCAAGTGATTTTTATGATCGTATATTACATATTTTAAACTTACTCTGTTCTTACATTAATATTCATGAAGTTAACGACGAAGCAAAAAATTTAAAAAGAAATATTTATAATAATTTAGCTTTAAAAACTTTTTTATCCGGTTTAAGAGAACCTTTAGGTACAACCATTCGTTGCATGCGTCCTAGGGACCTGCCCGAAGCTTTACAATTTGTTACAGAAGAATACAATACCCAATATTTTCAAAATATGTCTAAAATATCAAACCAAAAACAGCCGATTCAACACTTTAGACCCACAAATATTTCCCAAACGCCTCAACGTGCTTTTAATATGCATACACCCCACAATCAATTTAATTTTAAACCATTTCCATCTCAGCCCATTCCGATTAGACCAAATTATAATATAAAACAACATTTTCCTACAAATTCACAGGTATTTAAGCCTAAACAAAATAATACAAATGTCTTCAGGCCTAATCAAAACAAACCTTTACCCCAACCTACCCCAATGAGTACTACAACAAAGCAAACAAATCACACATTTAGACCAACACCCGGTCAACAACCTTTTCAAAGAAATCACTTTCAGTCAAATTATCAACCACCGCGTTTTATAGCTGAAGAGCTATACAACACAACCCTTGAATCTAACGAACAGCCCTATTATGTAACCGATACGGAAAATACTGAATATTCAAATAATTTTTCGATACCAGACGTGACCTCAGACACTCAATTTGACCCAAATAACGAAGGTCAGTACGTTGACCCTTACAATCAAGAAGAATATTACCCCTCTTCTACTAATAACTCAAATTTTCAGGAAGCTTTTCAAGAGAACTCGGAAACATAACGCCAAAAATTATTTTATTAAATAATGCCGACACAAGTGAATTATCATATGTTATATTCCCTGAACACAATTTAAAATTTCTTATCGATAGTGGTTCCACAAAATCATTTATTGATCCCGATCTTGCAAATAAATTTTACCAAGAAAATGTAACGTATGATCCCTTTATTGTGTCAACCGTTTTTCAGCAATCAGCACATAAATATAGTGTACATATTCCCGCTTCAACCATTTTTAATCTTCCAAAAAATAAATATATTAAATTTTATTTATTTAAATTTCATAATATATTTGACGGCTTAATAGGACTTGATAATTTAAAAGAATTACAAGCTAATCTTAATTATGACAAAGGATATCTAATAACTCCACATGCAAAGATTAAATTACAGTTTCATAAGACACGTGCCGAGGTAAATAGCATTACGGTTTCTCCAAGAACAGAGCAAGTTGTGAAAATTAAAACTAATATAAAACACGGCGAAATAATAGTCCCGTATCAAAGGTTAAATAATTGTGAAATTCCAAACTGTCTTACAATCGCAAAAAATGGCTATGCTTTGACAACTATTTTAAATAATACGTGTGATTCAATAACAATAGATCTTTCAGAACCTTTTACTGTTGAAAAATTTGATCGAAAAGATTTTGAAAATATTGATTTAAACCATTTTGATGAGAAAGCATTTTCTAATAATTTCGATTCTTCAAAAATACACATGGATAATGTTAAAAGACCCTTAAGAAACAAATATAGTTTCGGTACATAACTTTATATAGACTCCCTTACTAAACATTTAATTTTATTATTTTTATTATTTTTATTACAAAACAAATAAGTTACATTTAATTTACAATTAGGTAGGTAGTGATAACGCGCTAGTAACATTAAGCATTATATTTCAGCACAACTGTTGTCCATGCATTCGGCAGCCGAGAACAGATCACATTACGCAAGCTGAAAGATAATCCCGGCATCATTCCCGTTAAACTTGGAAAGGCTAAAATGCAAAATTATATGTATACACTTATTCACTATTACGATTTAGGTCCTATAGTGACAGAAATAAATAAATTACGAGTAAAATCTGATAATATTACAAGGTTATTAGATACACATACGGAATATAATGTAGAAGTTTGTAATTACTTAAAAATATTATGTATAACACAAAACCGAGTCGAAACAAAATTAAACGAAATAATACCCCGTTCTAAAAGAACAAAAAGAGGTTTTATAAATGGCTTAGGTTCAATATTTAAAGCTGTAACAGGCAATCTAGATGCATCTGATGGTGAGCACTATGAGAACCTCATTAAAGAATTACAAAATATTCAAAATAATTTGCAAGCAAGTATATTTAAACAAAATTCACTTTCCATTAAGGTAATTGAGAAATTTAACTCTACACTAAAACAAATAAGTCACAACGAACATCTGTTAGACTTAAAAATTAATCAAATAGCTCTCATTGTACAAAAAACTGCTTATAGAGAAAATTATTTTTATATAAAAGATATAATTAATCAAATAATTATAATTTATGAAATAATTGATTCTCTTTTACAAGACATCGAAAATTCTCTAACTTTCTCCAAATTAAAAATTTTACATCCAAGCATAATAAAAACAGAAGAACTTTTTGGAGAACTGGAAATTTTGCAAAAACGTGTAGGTAAGCAAGAAATGCCTATCCCAGTAACTATTGAAATTACTCTTCTATTTGAAAGTATAATTAAATTAGAATGTTTTATCTTAGATAATAAAATAACATACTTGTTACATATACCAATTACGCATCCCGAATATTTCGATTATTTTCACCTTTATTCAATCCCCATTTATAAGCAGAGTCAATTTAAGGTTGTCTTACCAAAAAATAAATTTTTAATTGAAAATCAGTTGCACTACGCATATTTTACGCAAGAGTGTCAGACAATCTACTCCGAAGTTTACATTTGCGAAAAAGCAGCCCTGGAAGAAGTCGGTCCAGACAGCCCTTGTGATGTGAAACTCCTAAACTCTGACAAAAACACCTCCTCATGCAAACAAACCGAAGTTAAGCTGAGTCAGCCAATCATTAATCGCCTCGATCAATGGATTATTGTATTTCCGACTAAACAGAATATCGAGCTCAAGTGCCAAAGTCAAGAAGAAATCCAAAACATCATGGGTACATATATCTGTCAAATTCCCATTGGATGCCAGATCAGCACAAATTCCGAAGCAATCATCAACGAAAAACGGGTGACCAAGTCTAATAACCAGCCAATTTTATCTCCTAATATTCAAGATGCCAATACATTGTTGCCAATTCTAAACCTAAGTCTCCACATCCAAGATTTAAAGTTAGATGAACTTCACCTCCTGAAGAAAGAAATCGTTGAAAACCACCCTCAACTGTCGTTTGATGATATTAGAAGACCTCCAAGTTTGGGAACTATAATAGCCTACATTCTGATAGTAATTGTGTTCAGTTATGTAGTCTACAAAAGAAAAATTTGGATAAGAAGAAGAAAGTCTCTAAAAGAAGTAGATGCCCAAGAAATTCAACTACCCCCGCTAGCGTAGGAGTTGAATCTTGTGAGGGGAGGAGTTATCCAACCACCTAATGCTGAATAGACTTTTATTTAGCTTAGTATGCATTTATATTATATAAAAATGTTTTATTTCCAAGTGTTAAGTTAGTCAGTTGAATAACGTTATTTTGTAAACTTAAAGATTTTGTTAATTTAAAGATTTTGTAAAATTAATTAAAATAATTTTTTTTAAAAAGTTATCTACGGTATTTGATAACTTAACTCACTTGACAAAATAAAAATAACTTTAAATGTAAAAATTAATAGGATTACTTGTTTTTATGCACTTGTTGCATGGTCCGGTGAACTAACCGGTTAAAGAAAAATCAAGAAACTACCGCCTGACATGTTCTCGCAACATAGGAATCGGCAGTAATTGGATAATATAAAATTTCGTGTGTATTTATACCTAATCCCATTTAATTTCTCAACTTTTATTTTCAAATATATTTTTGTTTTTTGTTTTTTTTTTGAAAATTATTGCAATTTTTGACCCTGGGCTTTGGCGCCCCTAAAGGATGGCGCCCGTGTGCATTGCACACTTTGCACATATGGTTTGGACACAAATAGATTATTACAAACGGCCCAAGTCATTAATCACGTGGATTCCATAACCATGCGTGTGGATGTGTGTCTATGTGTTTGTGTGTTAGGGGGAGTGTACATTTGAAATTTATATACAAGAAATGAAATAAGTAATTAAGGTACTTACTAGTGACGATACCAGTAGACATGATGTCACTTTAAACAGACAGCCAGACTTCCGGTCCATGACGTCATTATTTAGGAATCTTGGGCCATCTATAATTTAAGGTATTACGGTCAGCTGTCAATCCTATTCATGTTGTGATGCCATCAGGGTCTTATGTCACGGGTATTTTCTTAAATTAAATTCTTTCCCACGCTACCATATCATCAGGGTCTTACGTCACGTGTATTTTCTTGAATATTGATTTTTCCACTGTACCATACCATCAGGGTCTTACGTACGAGTATTTTCTTAAATATTGATTTTGTAAAGCCAAGCCACATCTGTTTTATTAAAAAGTTCTCGGAGTCGTGGTAGAATCGAACTCGGGATCTTCGTATTGCGGGGCAAGGCGCACCATTGGACCACTAGGCTTTCGTACTGAAACAAACAACTGACGACGCCCCATGCTTTAGCGTGCGAGACAATGCCTACTACCAGCGCCATCTACAAAACGTCGCTGGAAGAAATTGAAACTACGCTCCTCTGACTGGCGGCGGGCGGTACAGTAACCTCTGCTTTATGTATAAATGAAAAAATCGATATTTTCGCTTTACTGTGGTACTAATACTTTCGACTCTTTATGCAGCGCTTGTAGGATAAATCAATACAGTTGGCCTTTGTTATACAAGGTTAACATTTTACAAGTTTTAATTTTATTTGGGTAGATATTTTTAACAAAATTAGGGGTTAAATATTGATATTAATTTTACATTTTGTGCTGATGTATGATACTTCTTTTGAATCCACTCTTATTTGACAGTAAAGGATTTTAAAAAAAAGTACCAATGTAAATTAGCTAAGATTCACATTATAATATTGTGCAAAAAGAATTATAGAGACTTATTAGACTTCAAAAGTTGGTTGAAATTACTAAAAAAAGTAAATTTCAATAATAATGGTTTGCCCAAAATATTTAATTAATAATATACCTAATCAGAGTTAAATATCTTAATTAAAAGTAAATGAGATGAGATCATGGCTATCAGTTGAAAAAAAATTCGTTAAAATGAGGTAACACATGTAATTGGGCTATATTACAGCTGTTTTCATTTTTATCTATTATATATTTCCTATTAAATTATTGTCCGGTAGAATAGTTGATTTTAGACTATTTTATGCTTTAATAGTTTTTATTAATAGTTATTATTTTAGTTATTTCGTATACTTTCAAATAAAAAAAAATATTATAATCCCTTGTTTAAACTATAGTGTCATAAGTATATATTTTAAACTGCTTATTATGTAAAGGTACTCCGAAAGAAATTCAAAAGCCATATAAAAAATTGATACTAGCATAAATATAATACGTGAAATAAGATTCTATTTCCTATTCTTTTTTCGTGTATATCAAATCAATCTGATTTTTTAAAGTGAACAAGAGAATAACCCAATTTTAGGATGTCGTAGTGCCCACGTCTACTGTATATTTGTATTGTTTTATCAATATGATACCTGTTACTTACATAATCTGTATAATCTATGTTATATTTATAGTTGTTATTTCTTTGGTCCATATACTTAATGTATGTACCTACTTTATATTATAAATTTAAACCTACCGTAACTGCTGAATATTTTATATCTAATGGTTTTTGATATTGATTCTTTATTATTCTAAGTTCAATTTCCTTTAAAATTTGTAATATGGATTTTATTTTAAGACATTTTACGAAGGTTTATAAACTAAGTACTCAATTGCCGTTAGTATCTTAAGTGAAGTAAGAGGTAGTTTAGTACTACACAGTTTAAAAGATTTAACAGATTCTAGGAACTCTTAGTTAGGGAATCTAACAAAAGTGGAGAAATTGGGGTCTCCACAGGGTAAGGAGTACAAAGGTACATAGGTGGTACTCTAGTTTTTTTTTTATTGCTAGAGAAGAACTTATATTAGCTAATTCTTCGAAGCGGAAAATAACTATAGAATAGCGACAGAACCAATAGAACTCATAAGAGGGCAACAGTGCAAAGCTTTTCTTTAAGAGTGAAATTAATAATAGGGTAAATTGCTCTCCTTTCAATGAAAGCATAAACACTAAAGAGCACTTAAACATGGAACGATATTCCATGGGGTATGACCAAGGCTTATAATTAGAGGGGAATTCTGATTCTAAAAAAAAATCCGACCTTTTTTATTATTATTATTTAATCAGTAATATTGTCGGAAGTACAACTGCAGCAATATCAAACCTACTGTTTAGCTAAAAGTGTGAGTTTCTATGGCGACCAAATCGAAGTTGGGAAGTTTTATAATTTTTTTTTTGTAAATAGTGGCAAGGTGCTCAAAAAGCTATATTGTTGTATAATTTTTCTTTGTCCTGTAAGTTTTTGCTGTAAATATTTTATCTTATAATGTTTTGGTTATATTTTTTGCTTTAGGTATTTAGGTATTTAGATTTTAAATCATTAAAATATTTCGTAAATTATTTTTGTATAGCTTCTAACATGAAAGACTTATTTTTAGAGGGTAAATTTATTAAAACAGACCGTCTAGCAATTTTTTATCTGTAAAAACTTTGGTTTTTACCAATACTTAGTCTTAAATATATCCCTGTTTCTTTTTTTTTTTTTCATGACAAACCTTTTTATCATTATTTAATCAGTATTCTCGAAAGTAATGTAAAGTAATCATTAAAAATAAAAATATAAAGGTTTTTTTTAAGAGAAAGGTACTTTATTTACCGTTTCAGGTAATAAATTTAATTTTCTTTAAAAAGCTATTTTGGTGTCACATTCTATTAAAACTATAGTAATATAAAACTTACTGTTCAGATAAAAGTGTGAATTTTTATGGGGACTAAAAATCAAAGTTAAGAAATTTTACAATTTTTGTAAATAGGGAGGTGTTTAAAAGCAAATTGTTGTATAATTTTTCTTTGACCTGTAAGTTTTTGCTGTAAATATTTTATTTTCGGAGTTTTGGTTATATTTATTGCTTTAGGTATTTAGGTATTCAGATTTTAAATAATTATTTTTGTAAAAATCGTATTTGTATAGCTTCTAACATGAAAGACTTAGTTTTAGAGGTACATTTATCAAAACAGACAGTCTAGATATTTTTATTGGTAAATAGCTTTGTCTTAAATATATCTCTGTTTCTTTTTTTTCATGACAAATTCTTTGGTAATAAGATTCGTGAAACAAAGAACAAACATGAGCTTATTATTTATTTTAGCTGGTAACACAGGGTGATACAAATTTTTAGGTGGAAGGATCGTACATTTTATAATTCCGTCAATATTATAAAGGTTCAGATTTTACAGTCTTCTCCAACAATTACTTGCGGATGACCTATTGGGAATTTTCCATATTTACAAATGTAAGGGTATAGAGAACAAACATCAGCGTATTTAATTTTTCCATATCTTTAACCTTGTAATAGTTCCAGACATTACCGGTACGGCCCCCGTAGAAAGCATTTCTTGGATTTAATGGTGTCAAAGCTAGCAAAGGATGGTTCTTGGTAAATGTTTCAATATTTGGATCTTCTTGCAGTTGTTTTCGAAAGTCGCACTCCCACATCTCGTGAACTTTAAAACCAAAACTTTTTAATCTATCAGTTGTAGCAATAGTTGTTTCATATATTAAGTTTAAAGTTTGCGACGGATCTGCTAAAAATGGTTCATTTCTGTCAAATTTATAGCATTTAGGGCATCAGTGCCATAGGCAGCCATGGAAAAAATAAATTTCGTTTGTTTCAGGGCAATATCCATCCACTTTTACTCCATGAATTTGACTTCTTGATCTTTGGCTGCATGCACGATGTTTATACCCATCTGGTGTTCCATCCAAAGTAACCACTGAACTGCAATTTTGCTTTGTTTATCCTTATATCTGTAACCATGTTTTGGAATAATACTGATTGTATCGGGTTTTAGAAATTTCGACGAAATACTTTGTTACAAGCTGAAGCAATGGTAGTGGATTCGCTAAATGGGCAAACGTTTGTAGTAGTAACAAGTTGTTGTCTAAATTTTAGACATGCTCTGGTTAAAATTTCCACATCTAAGATACAGTAGCTAACTAGTGCTCTTTGCATATCAAACTGATTGTTTTGGTGTTTTTCGTACCATCTTATAAATATATCTCTGTCTTCATTCTTCATCTCATCAGGACTGTAAAATTCTTTACTTGGTAATTTTCAACATAATTTTCATTTTCTTTCGTATTAAAAAGGTGTGGAAAATACCCCTTCTTAAACTATCTTCAAGACCAAACGCCTTAGGTAGCTTGCTTAGGGGCATGGGAAAATAGTTCACCGAATCTATAAATTTAATATTTCCAATCTGCATCATTATTATTTTGGTTCCTCTCATAATTAACTGTGGTGTCAAATCAGTGTTCATCATTACATGGTTTAATATAAACTGGTGATCAAAGGCCTGTCCATTATGTGCGATTACTGTAATATATTTAAATTTTTTTCTTAACTGCAATAAATGTTGAATAAAGAAAGCAATTGCATCTGAACCTTTGTGCATCTGAAGTCTCAGGCCACATTTTGACAAAAAATACAATTTTTCGTCGTTTATACAAACATCACAACGTTGGCTGAACACACAGAGATTGACTTGATGAAGAAATGATCCATTTTCCAATTCTTTTTCTTGGCGTGTTTCCAAATCATAAAACACAAATAGCTTATCTTTTATTGTAGCTTTTCCTTTGTCTATCTGAATGAAGCATAAGTGATTTTCAGGTACACGCAGGTTACAATTCCGACAAAATTTTTCATTGCATATATGTTTCCTATCACCTTTTACTGTCTTTAAACAAACCGAGCATAATTTGATTTTTTCACATATACTTGATTTACCTAAATAATTTGTGTTTTTATGATAATCATAGCAAATCTGACCTTTGAACGATCTCAAACAGTCTGGGCATTTAATGGTAGCTTTAGTCCTACAAGCAGGCGATCTTTGACAAGCTTGACAAGTTCCGCCACATCGATGGTCATTTTTTTTTTGTTATTAAAGGGAACATGGCATTCTTCGCAGTAATAGACTGAGCCAAATGCAGCTGTTAGGGAAGTTATTACGTTAAAATGTTTTTCATGATAAAGAAGGCTAAGTCGTTTATTAGATTCTGTTGTCCCCTTAAATATAACGTCTCGTCCTTTTGACGCGTAATTGTAGACAACTATTTTAAAATCTTTTAAATGTTGTTGGAATTTTTGCAATTCAGCAATTCCACACCCTTCCTCAGGAATATTTGCCTCTTCCATCAATTTAATGTTTTTCTTGGTTTGTATTTTCCCTATATCTCGTCTAATTTTATTAAACTCTGGCTCTTTATTAACGTTCGCCATTGCCACCACCAAAGCACGGGGCAAACACAGATTATCGGAATTTTTTATACATATAATACCTCTACGCATACTGCATTCTTCTGCATAGGTATTATATTTTCCTTCTCTTCCACACCCGTTGGTAGTCTAACACTTGTTACTTCTAGGCAAAATGATTCTGTATTAAGTCCCTTCGAGTTAGATTGGTAAATACTACTTATTACTTCCCAAACATCCTCGTAAGTAACTTCTTCAGCGGGTCTAAAACGAATCCAGCCCTCGCCACGGCTGAAGTCCTTAGAGCAAAGCTAAATCCCACCTGGTCTGACCGTTGTAAGTTCTCAGTGGCTTTACTAATCACTTCACTAATAGCTTCACGAACCCAACCTACCGGTTCGATACCTTTCGGAACGGCTTTCAACTAAATTCTAAACTACGTACGGTCAAATTGAATTTTCGTACCTTTTGACAGCATCTTTAATTATAATAAAATTTTTCCATTTCAGAGACGGAAAAAATAAACACGGGCACTCGGCGGTGAATTTAAACCCAAACCGTTGCCCTACCGCACAACCAAAGAGAATTGGCTCTTTTAAAAAAATTTTATATCAGACGGTGCAGAGAAGTATGGGGGATCTAGCGACGATTTATTATAAAAAATTTTAAAAGTTTTTCGTTAAAATTTTTTGAGGGGCCATATTTAAAAAAGTTTTACAAATATTTTTATATTTGTATTGTTGTTGTGTTTTTTTTTGTTTTTTTTTTTTCGAAAACCCCGTTTGTTGTTACCTGTTTTTCCTTTTTAAAATCGTTAGTAATTAGACCCCCCGTTAAATAAAATAAATTTGTGCTTCGGTTTTCTAAGCTAAAATTTGTAAAATTGGGTAAAAGAAAGTAACTTAATTATTGGACCGTTTTTGGGGTAAAAAAAAGTAATTATTATCTCAAGTTTATTTTTAAAAAAGTATGAAAAATTTTTATACAATAATATTTATTAATTTTCCTTCTTTAAATTGTTTTTGTGTTTGGCCGAAACCCCCTAAATTTCGAAGTAAAAGTATATTTCAACATTAGCAAATTTTAGTGCCATGTTTTGCAACAACTAGCATGTAATTATTTGATAAAAGTTGCTGGCACAGTCTCAGTTCATACGCATCAATAGTGCAGACGTATCTTATTGTAGGTATCTGTCTCTGCATGAAAAATATTATAATTAAAGATGACTGTCAAAAGTACAAAAATCATTTGACCTGATAGCAAATTTTAGTTAAACCAGTTCAAAACAGCCTTTTTTTTTTTTTTTGTTTGCGTCGTAGTAATTGGAAATTGATACTGCATTATAAGTTAAAGCAAAAAAAATGTAGAGTTGGGGGTAGAGTACCCGGTCCTTTCAAAAATTTTACGAAAAATGCAATTTAAAAAGGTTACAATTGAAAAAAAACCGCAAAAACACACTAATGGAAAGAAAAATTTAAAAATCGAAATTCCTTTCCCCCCATTTAGTTAGGTGTAGTTGGCAAAAAATACCTATTTTGTATTTTTAGTTTATGGTTTATGCCCGAAATTTTTCTAAAATCTTAATATGTACTCTTGGGTGAAAAAGTAAAATAAAAAGTTAGTATTACCGATTTAAATTAACGCTCAAAATTAACACAAACAAAGAAATTGTTTCTAAAAAAGGAGCAAATTTTCAAAATTTATTTACATTTATTGGCAACTCGTGTACCAAATGTCAACTAGGGTTCCCAATTTCAAAACAGCCAATTAGGGTGTCTTTTTCCTTGAAAAAGGGCATGACCCCAAATAAGATGCCCAGGCGGGCTGGAATGTCGCCTACGCCAAATTTGAAAAAACCCCCCAAACATGGCACAAATTTTTGTTGAAATAAAACACCCGAAATTTAGTTAGTGGCGCGCCAAACACACCAACCTAAATTTCAAAGTGAGTGGTATATTTCAACATTACAAATTTAGTGCCATGTTTTGCAACAGACTTAGTGTTTTTTTTCTGTAATTGTATTTGATCAAAAGGTTGCAGGGCAAGCAGTTCAGTTCAAGCTACGCCATCGAATAGTGCAGACGTATCTTATTGTAGGTTTTCCTGTCTCTAAAATGAAAAATTATTATAATTAAAGATGCTGTCAAGAAGGTACGAAAAATCATTTGACCTGGCAAAAGCTTAGAATTTTAGTTGAAAGCAGTTCTGAAGGTACAGAACCAGTAGGATGGGTATGTAAAGCTATTAGTGTGTATCTAATAAATCAGTTACTTTTTTCTTCGTGGCTAATTTCGAAAATATTTGCATTAAACATTTTTAGAAACAAATTTTCTTCTTCTGTTTGTGATCCAATTTTTGAAAGCGTGTAATTTACTATCGAAGTTTTATAAGGGAGATCTGTAAATAACAACTAAAACAGCATTTTGACCCAGTATTCACACTTTAAATTATGTAATCACCCAAATTAAATTATTAAATACCTCGATTTTTCATACGAAAATTTCAGTCATGTAAACCATAAACTAAAAATACAAACAAGGTAGGTATTTTTTGTGCGCGCCAAACACACCTAACCTAAATTTCGGAAGTGGTGTATATTTCATCATTTTCAGTATTTTTGTACCGACATTTAGTGGCATGTTTTGCTTAGTGCTTTTCTGCAATTGTAACCTTTTTTTTAGTTGCATGTGTACTCATTGTCGTATTTTAAGAAAAAATAATGACATACAAGCTTCTATACTCCCTTAAGCAATAACTCTACATTTTTTTTTCTGCATTGTATAACTTATAATGCAGTACTCCTAATTGTCCAATTAACACGACGGCAAAACAAAAAAAAAAAAAGGCATTTTAACAGATATCTGAATAATTTCATTCATAAATATTTGGTGCTTTTGTCATTTTTTTTTTGTCCATCATTTTAAAAACGAAAAATTAAAAAGTCTGAAAACAGTTTATTTCCTATAATGAATTATGGTTGCCAGAATTTCTTTAAGTAACTTTTATAATATGTTTTAAAATACATTACTCATATTTTAATATTTCTAATTCTTTTCATTTCTTACGAGAATATAAAAGCACTTCTAGATGTTTCGGATAAATTGGGAATAATAACAAAAAGACCTAATTTAAGACAAATTAATAAAATATTATTGTATAAAAAAATTATTCATACGTGTTTATTAAACAAGTGAAACTTCATACATTTATTTTATTGATAATATAGTTACTTCATTTTACCCTAAATTACGCGATAATCTAATAATTAAGTTACTTTCTTTATACCTAATTTTACAAATGTTAGCTTAGAAAATTTCAGAAGCACAAATTTTATTTTATTTAACTAGGTAGCGTCTAACTTACTAACGATTTTAATAATGAAGATCTCTAGATAACAACAAAACAGCGTTTTGGCAGAATAAAAAAACAAAACAAAACACAACAACAATACAAATATAAAATATTTGTAAAACTTTTATAAGTATACCCTCAGAGAAATTATAACAGAAAAACTAAATTATGTATAATAAATCGTCGCTAGATGCCGCCTTCATACTTTCTGCAAACGTCTGATATACACATTTTTTAAAATACGATAGCAGACATGTTAATTTATCTCTAATATAAGGTTGTGCGGTAGGGCAAGCAGTTCAGTTCGTACACCGCCGAATAGTGCATACGTGTCTTATTTTATCCGTCTCTGAAATGGAAAAAATTTTTTTATAATTAAAGATGCTGTCAAAAGGTACGAAAATTCAATTTGACCGGGCGTAGTTTAGAATTTAAGTTGAAAGCCGTTCCGAAAGGTATCGAACCGGGAGGTTGGGTTCGTGAAGCTATTAGTGAAGTGATTAGTAAAGCCACTGAGAACTTACAAGGTCAGACCAGGTAGGATTTAGCTTTTGCTCTAAGGACTTCAGCCGTGGCGAGGGCTGGATTCGTTTTAGACCCGCTGAGAAGTTACTTACGAGGATGTTTGGGAAGTAATAAGTAGTATTTACCAATCTAACTCGACGGGACTTAATACAGAATCATTTTGCCTAGAAGTAACAAGTGTTAGACTACCAACTGGGTGTGGAAGAGAGGAAAATATAATACCTATGCAGAAGAATGCAGTATGCGTAGAGGTATTATATGTAAAAAAAATTCCGATAATCTGTGTTTGCTCGTGCTTGGTGGTGGCAATGGCGAACGTTAATAAGGAGCCAGAGTTTAATAAAATTAGACGAGATATAGGGAAAATACAAACCAAGAAAAACATTAAATCGATGGAAGAGGCAAATATTGTTATTCCTGAGGAAGGGTGGGAATGCTGATTCAAAAATTCCAACAACATTTAAAATATTTTAAAATAGTTGTCTACAATTACGCGTCAAAAGGACGAGACGTTATATTTAAGGGGACAACAGAATCTAATAAACGACTTAGCCTTCTTTATCATGAAAAACATTTTAACGTAATAACTTCCCTAACAGCTGCATTTGGCTCAGTCTATTACTGCGAAGAATGCCATGTTCCCTTTAATAACAAAAAAAAAATGACCATCGATGTGGCGGAACTTGTCAAGCTTGTCAAAGATCGCCTGCTTGTAGGACTAAAGCTACCATTAAATGCCCAGACTGTTTGAGATCGTTCAAAGGTCAGATTTGCTATGATTATCATAAAACACAAATTATTTAGGTAAATCAAGTATATGTGAAAAAATCAAATTATGCTCGGTTTGTTTAAGGACAGTAAAAGGTGATAGGAAACATATATGCAATGAAAAATTTGTCGGAATTGTAACTCGGTACCTGAAAATCACTTATGCTTCATTCAGATAGACAAAGGAAAAGCTACAATAAAAGATAAGCTATTTATGTTTTATGATTTGGAAACACGCCAAGAAAAAAAATTTGGGAAAAATGGATCATTTCTTCATCAAGTCAATCTCTGTGTGTTCAGCCAACGTTGTGATGTTTGTATAAACGACGAAAAATTGTATTTTGTCAAAATGTGGCCTGAGACTTCAGATGCACAAAGGTTCAGATGCAATTGCTTTCTTTATTCAACATTTATTGCAGTTAAGAAAAAAATTAAATATATTACAGTAATCGCACACAATGGACAGGCTTTGATCACCAGTTTATATTAAACCATGTAATGATGAACACTGATTTGACACCACAGTTAATTATGAGAGGAACCAAAATAATAATGATGCAGATTGGAAATATTAAATTTATAGATTCGGTGAACTATTTTCCCATGCCCCTAAGCAAGCTACCTAAGGCGTTTGGTCTTGAAGATAGTTTTAAGAAGGGGTATTTTCCACACCTTTTTAATACGAAAGAAAATGAAAATTATGTTGGAAAATTACCAAGTAAAGAATTTTACAGTCCTGATGAGATGAAGAATGAAGACAGAGATATATTTATAAGATGGTGCGAAAAACACCAAAACAATCAGTTTGATATGCAAAGAGCACTAGTTAGCTACTGTATCTTAGATGTGGAAATTTTAACCAGAGCATGTCTAAAATTTAGACAACAACTTGTTACTACTACAAACGTTTGCCCATTTAGCGAATCCACTACCATTGCTTCAGCTTGTAACAAAGTATTTCGTCGAAATTTCCTAAAACCCGATACAATCGGTATTATTCCAAAACATGGTTACAGATATAAGGATAAACAAAGCAAAATTGCAGTTCAGTGGTTACTTTGGATGGAACACCAGATGGGTATAAACATCGTGCATGCAGCCAAAGATCAAGAAGTCAAATTACATGGAGTAAAAGTGGATTGATATTGCCCTGAAACAAACGAAATTTATTTTTCCATGGCTGCCTATGGCACGGATGCCCTAAATGCTATAAATTTGGCAGAAATGAACCATTTTTAGCAGATCCGTCGCAAACTTTAAACTTAATATATGAAACAACTATTGCTACAACTGATAGATTAAAAAGTTTTGGTTTTAAAGTTCACGAGATGTGGAGTGCGACTTTCGAAAACAACTGCAAGAAGATCCAAATATTGAAACATTTACCAAGAACCATCCTTTGCTAGCTTTGACACCATTAAATCCAAGAAATGCTTTCTACGGGGGCCGTACCGGTAATGTCTGGAACTATTACAAGGTTAAAGATATGGAAAAAATTAACACGCTGATGTTTGTTCTCTATACCCTTACATTTGTAAATATGGAAAATTCTCATAGGTCATCCGCAAGTAATTGTTGGAGAAGACTGTAAAAATCTGAACCTTTATAATATTGACGGAATTATAAAATGTACGATCCTTCCACCTAAAAATTTGTATCACCCTGTGTTACCAGCTAAAATAAATAATAAGCTCATGTTTGTTCTTTGTTTCACGAATCTTATTACCAAAGAATTTGTCATGAAAAAAAAAAAAGAAACAGAGATATATTTAAGACAAAGCTATTTACCAATAAAAAATATCTAGACTGTCTGTTTTGATAAATGTACCCTCTAAAACTAAGTCTTTCATGTTAGAAGCTATACAAATACGATTTTTACAAAAAAAAAATAATTATTTAAAATCTGAATACCTAAATACCTAAAGCAATAAATATAACCAAAACTCCGAAAAATAAAATATTTACAGCAAAAACTTACAGGTCAAAGAAAAATTATACAACAATTTAGCTTTTAAACACCTCCCCTATTTACAAAAATTGTAAAATTTCTTAACTTTGATTTTTAGTCCCCATAAAAATTCACACTTTTATCAGAACAGTAAGTTTGATATTACTATAGTTTTAATAGAATGTGACACCAAAATAGACTTTTTAAAGAAAATTAAATTTATTATCTGGAAACGGTAAATAAAGTACCTTTCTCTTAAAAAAAAAACCTTTATATTTTTATTTTTTAATGATTACTTTACATTACTTTGGAGAATACTGATTAAATAATGATAAAAAGGTTTGTCATGAAAAAAAAAGAAACAGGGATATATTTAAGACTAAGTATTGGTAAAAACCAAAGTTTTTACAGATAAAAAATTGCTAGACGGTCTGTTTTAATAAATTTACCCTCTAAAAATAAGTCTTTCGTGTTAGAAGCTATACAAAAACAATTTACGAAATATTTTAATGATTTAAAATCTAAATACCTAAAGCAAAAAATATAACCAAAACATTATAAGATAAAATATTTACAGCAAAAACTTACAGGACAAAGAAAAATTATACAACAATATAGCTTTTTGAGCACCTTGCCACTATTTACAAAAAAATTATAAAACTTCCCAACTTCGATTTGGTCGCCATAGAAATTCACACTTTTAGCTAAACAGTAGGTTTGATATTGCTGCAGTTGTACTTCCGACAATAATACTGATTAAATAATAATAATAAAAAAGGTCGGATTTCTCTTTAGAATCAGAATTCCCTCTAATTATAAGCCTTGGTCATACCCCATGGAATATCGTTCCATGTTTAAGTGCTCTTTAGTGTTTATGCTTTCATTGAAAGGAGAGCAATTTACCCTATTATTAATTTCACTCTTAAAGAAAAGCTTTGCACTGTTGCCCTCTTATGAGTTCTATTGGTTCTGTCGCTATTCTATAGTTATTTTCCGCTTCGAAGAATTAGCTAATATAAGTTCTTCTCTAGCAATAAAAAAAAACTAGAGTACCACCTATGTACCTTTGTACCCTTACCCTGTGGAGACCCCAATTTCTCCACTTTTGTTAGATTCCCTAACTAAGAGTTCCTAGAATCTGTTAAATCTTTTAAACTGTGTAGTACTAAACTACCTCTTACTTCACTTAAGATACTAACGGCAATTGAGTACTTAGTTTATAAACCTTCGTAAAATGTCTTAAAATAAAAATCCATATTACAAATTTTAAAGGAAATTGAACTTAGAATAATAAATAATCAATATCAAAAACCATTAGATATAAAATATTCAGCAGTTACGGTAGGTTTAAATTTATAATATAAAGTAGGTACATACATTAAGTATATGGACCAAAGAAATAACAACTATAAATATAACATAGATTATACAGATTATGTAAGTAACAGGTATCATATTGATAAAACAATACAAATATACAGTAGACGTGGGCACTACGACATCCTAAAATTGGGTTATTCTCTTGTTCACTTTAAAAAATCAGATTGATTTGATATACACGAAAAAAGAATAGGAAATAGAATCTTATTTCACGTATTATATTTATGCTAGTATCAATTTCTTATATGGCTTTTTGAATTTCTTTCGGAGTACCTTTACATAATAAGCAGTTTAAAATATATACTTATGACACTATAGTTTAAACAAGGGATTATAATATTTTTTTTAATTTGAAAGTATACGAAATAACTAAAATAATAACTATTAATAAAAACTATTAAAGCATAAAATAGTCTAAAATCAACTATTCTACCGGACAATAATTTAATAGGAAATATATAATAGATAAAAATGAAAACAGCTGTAATATAGCCCAATTACATGTGTTACCTCATTTTAACGAATTTTTTTCAACTGATAGCCTTGATCTCATCTCATTTACTTTTAATTAAGATATTTAACTCTGATTAGGTATATTATTAATTAAATATTTTGGGCAAACCATTATTATTGAAATTTACTTTTTTATTAGTAATTTCAACCAACTTTTTGAAGTCTAATAAGTCTCTATAATTCTTTTTGCACAATATTATAATGTGAATCTTAGCTAATTTACATTGGTACTTTTTTTTAAATCCTTTACTGTCAAATAAGAGTGGATTCAAAAGAAGTATCATACATCAGCACAAAATGTAAAATTAATATCAATATTTAACCCCTAATTTTGTTAAAAATATCTACCCAAATAAAATTAAAACTTGTAAAATGTTAACCTTGTATAACAAAGGCCAACTGTATTGATTTATCCTACAAAAGCGCTGCATAAAGAGTCGAAAGTATTAGTACCACAGTAAAGCGAAAATATCGATTTTTTCATTTATACAGAAAGCAGAGGTTACTGTACCGCTCGCCGCCAGTCAGAGGAGCGTAGTTCCAATTTCTTCCAGCGACGTTTTGTAGATGGCGCTGGTAGTAGGCATTGTCTCGCACGCTAAAGCATGGGGCGTCGTCTGTTGTTTGTTTCAGTACGAAAGCCTAGTGGTCCAATGGTAGCGCCTTTGCCCCGCAATACGAAGATCCCGAGTTCGATTCTACCACGACTCCGAGAACTTTTTTAATAAAAACAGATGTGGCTTGGCTTTACAAAATCAATATTTAAGAAAATACTCGTGACGTAAGACCCTGATGGTATGGTACAGTGGAAAAATCAATATTCAAGAAAATACACGTGACGTAAGACCCTGATGATATGGTAGCGTGGGAAAGAATTTAATTTAAGAAAATACCCGTGACATAAGACCCTGATGGCATCACAACATGAATAGGATTGACAGCTGACCGTAATACCTTAAATTATAGATGGCCCAAGATTCCTAAATAATGACGTCATGGACCGGAAGTCTGGCTGTCTGTTTAAAGTGACATCATGTCTACTTAATAAAAAACTATTAAAGCATAAAATAGTCTAAAATCAACTATTCTACCGGACAATAATTTAATAGGAAATATATAATAGATAAAAATGAAAACAGCTGTAATATAGCCCAATTACATGTTACCTCATTTTAACGAATTTTTTCAACTGATAGCCTTGATCTCATCTCATTTACTTTAATTAAGATATTTAACTCTGATTAGTATATTATTAATTAAATATTTTGGGCAAACCATTATTATTGAAATTTACTTTTTTTTTAGTAATTTCAACCAACTTTTTGAAGTCTAATAAGTCTCTATAATTCTTTTTGCACAATATTATAATGTGAATCTTAGCTAATTTACATTGGTACTTTTTTTTTTAAATCCTTTACTGTCAAATAAGAGTGGATTCAAAAGAAGTATCATACATCAGCACAAAATGTAAAATTAATATCAATATTTAACCCCTAATTTTGTTAAAAATATCTACCCAAATAAAATTAAAACTTGTAAAATGTTAACCTTGTATAACAAAGGCCAACTGTATTGATTTATCCTACAAAAGCGCTGCATAAAGAGTCGAAAGTATTAGTACCACAGTAAAGCGAAAATATCGATTTTTTCATTTATACAGAAAGCAGAGGTTACTGTACCGCTCGCCGCCAGTCAGAGGAGCGTAGTTCCAATTTCTTCCAGCGACGTTTTGTAGATGGCGCTGGTAGTAGGCATTGTCTCGCACGCTAAAGCATGGGGCGTCGTCTGTTGTTTGTTTCAGTACGAAAGCCTAGTGGTCCAATGGTAGCGCCTTTGCCCCGCAATACGAAGATCCCGAGTTCGATTCTACCACGACTCCGAGAACTTTTTTAATAAAAACAGATGTGGCTTGGCTTTACAAAATCAATATTTAAGAAAATACTCGTGACGTAAGACCCTGATGGTATGGTACAGTGGAAAAATCAATATTCAAGAAAATACACGTGACGTAAGACCCTGATGATATGGTAGCGTGGGAAAGAATTTAATTTAAGAAAATACCCGTGACATAAGACCCTGATGGCATCACAACATGAATAGGATTGACAGCTGACCGTAATACCTTAAATTATAGATGGCCCAAGATTCCTAAATAATGACGTCATGGACCGGAAGTCTGGCTGTCTGTTTAAAGTGACATCATGTCTACTGATACCTATGATAATTCCTGTTTTTAGCCAGACCCAGCATAAACGACGAGGAAAAAAAAACTGTAATAAAAATTTTTAATAAAAATTTCTCTAATTTAAAGGTAAAACATTGAAAGAATTAAATTTTTTAATGTTACATAAAATTTGTTTATGTTATTTGTTTTAATTATTTAAAAAATATTAACATTTTTTATGAAGGTAAATTAAATTAAATTAAAGGTAAGAATCTGTTTTCAATAGTCATCCCATTTTATTTTTTTATTGGTCATTTTAAAAAATAAAAATTAATTGACGTTTGGTTTATTGAATAAGTAGATCATCAAAATGATCTAAAAATATTTTAAATTTTCGTATTTATTTAACATAAATAAGTTCTACGAATTCATTTTGGAATTGGTTTTGGTTAATATTTACGAATTGTTTTATTAGTTTAAATCTTGGGTTTTTTTATTTCTATTGAATAATAAATATTGTAAATAATTGACCTTCGTGTCTGTCCTGAAATTTACGGATTATGTTTTTTTAATGTGAATCATTTTTTTGTTGTTACTCAAATTCCAAAATATTAATTATTGTTAAAATCAAAATTATGTACAGCATGTAGCATTCCTTGATAACTTACATAATTTTGATTTTAACAATATTAATATTTTGAATTTGAAGTAACAACAAAAAGAATGATTCACATTAAAACACATAATACCGTAAATTTCAGGACAGACGGAAGGTCAATCCATTTCAATAATTTATTATTGCAATAGAAATTAAAAAAACCCCAGATTTTGGCACCCTAATAAACAATTTTGAATAATTTAACCCAAGAAATTGTAGTAATATAAATAGTAGGTTTATAGTTTTTAAAAAGATAAAAAAAAATCAGTTTTATATCAACCACCAAACAAAAATGTAGTTAAAATAAAAATGTTATCTAGTGCTTGTATTTCTTACAATATAGTTGGTAAGTGTTTAGTTTACAAATTATATACATATAATACTTTTATTAAACTCATCATGTTAAATAAATACAATAATAATTTTTTTTTTGATATTCTGATGATGGTTTTACTCAATAAACCGAAACGTCAATTAAACATTGATTTTTATTTTAAAAAATGACCGAAAAAACCCAAAAAATAAACAATAAAGTTTAATTATTTTTAAGTATATTATTTCTTTTAGCATGTGCTTGCTTTAAAATATGTTAAAATTAAACAAAATTTAAATATATGTCACATCAATTTTATTACATATATAAATAATAATTTTAATCCAGACCAACAATTCCGAAGTTTAAATATTGCAGCAGTTTTTAACTTTCCTCCTTAAAATTCATATCGGTATAATCTTCTGGCATTTCGTTCGTAGGTGTTTTTATCCTTTTAGGATTTTTTACAGGTGTCTCGTAGCCCAAACCAATATTTATTTCTTTATGATCTTCTCCAAAATGTACGGGCTTATCTTTATTTTTTAATAATTCCTTGTTATTTGGATAATTTTCCAACAGATTTATATTTCCAGAGTTAGAAATATCTAGAATATTAAAAATGGCATTTAAAATCAGTCTGATCAGTTAAATTTACAAAATGTCTTTCATACATTTAATTGACTGACTACCTAAAATATGCCTTATATAACTTAAAAATACATGATGTTATAAAATATGACAAAAAGGTATATTGTTCACCAAGCAGTTTTAACTTTTCATACGCTTTAGAGATTTTTAAACAATTTACAAGGCCCAATTTAAAAATATTTGGAACTCTGTTTCAATCTGAAATCGAAAGTAGCGACGGCTCTAGAAGTTTTAGAGTCATATATTTTACTTTCTTTACATGGATCTCAAACCAAATATAAGAACTTTAAAAACTTACCTGTTTCTGGTTCAAAAGCGAAATAACTTTTGTTTAGAATTGCGTTGTCAGATAGGTCTAAATAATTCATATTATCTGATAATAGATTATCAAAATGGTGATACAATTCCAAAAAGGACGGACGCTCTTCAGGATCTATGTTCCAGCACCTACTCATTAACGAATACCTAAAATGAAATATCAGCTAAGTTTGATATAGACTAGGCTGCATTAAACATGTTACAGTGTTAGTAAAAAGTACTGCAGCTTTTAAATATTTTTGGGTTTGTTCTGACTTCGCAAAAAATTGTTTATTTTACGGCCACGCGCAATCCCAGTCAAATAATCCACGGTGATTTATTTGATTGGGCTTGCGCGTGAATAAAAATTACCGGTTTTTTGCGGAATTGAAACAAACCTTTTAAAACCGATAAAGCTACGATAACAAAATTTGGTATTTGGGGTTTATTGGGTATGATATTAAACAGTCATACCAGCAGTGTTGGCAATTTTTTGCGCTACCTCATTATTTGTATTTAAATAGTAGTAGCAGTAAAAAATATTTATTATATATATATATATATATATATATATATATATATATATATATATATATATATATATATATATATATGTTAGACTCATATGCCGAATTCGCCCATTCGCCGAAAAAAATACTCAGTTCGCGAAATGATCAAAGCCAAATGATCGATTGCCGAATATAGTTCCTATTTCGGTAGGTGTTTAAACTGATTTACACATTTCGCGAACTGAGCTATCCGGAGTTGTTCAAATGCCGAATAAGATATATTTCGGCGGATTATCATCAGCTCGTCGCTTGAACATGAAAAAAATACTTTCAATGTTGCTTTTTGGCCGTTTAAGGTAGACCAGAACGCTTGTTTCAAAATAAAAATCCGCTTTGCTTGCCAGAACTAACCATGACGGACTAGGTAGTTATTAACAAAATTTTTACAATTTTTGATATGATAGAAGTTATAATTTTTTTAAAAAGTGTAATTATATATTTCCCGGGTTTTTTCCAATACGTTGTTAAAATTTTGTTTATAACTTCTGCAAATAATTAAGACAAATTCAAAAGCCCTAAGTTCTAGTCGGTCATGGTTAGTTCTGGTAAGCAAAGCGGCTTTTTATTTTGAAACACGCCTGGACGACCAGAACGGGGTTTGGCCACAACATATATATATATATATATATTTTTCATGTTCGAGCGACCAGTTGATGATAATCTGCCGAAATATATCTTATTCGGCATTTGAGCAACTCCGGATAGCTCAGTTCGCAAAATGTGTAAACCAGTTTAAACAGATACCGAAATAGGAACTATGTTCGGCAATTGATCATTTGGCTTTGATCATTTCGCGAACTGGTATTTATTTCGATGGGCGATTGGCGGATTTGGACATAGTTATAATATATATATATATATATATATATATATATATATATATATATATATATATATATATATATTATATATATATATATATATATATATATATATATATATATATATATATATATATATATATATATATATATATATAATATATAAGTAAATGAAGGGACAAAGCTGAAAATAAATCTGTACAGCTTTTTCTTGTGGCGCAATTCTTAGGTCTTCGGGGATGCTTTCGAGCGAAAAAAAGTTTATCAACATTAACAGGTGGGAAAGGGCTGAAAATGGCCCCTCAAGGCCCAAAAATGGGTTTTCCGCTAATATCTGCCGAAATATGCGAATTGGAGAATTTTTGTTTAGACAAAAAATGAAGATCGCCTTGTAGTCTACAAAAATAGTTTTTATAATTTTTTTCGAAAAATTGATAGTTTTCGAGATAACGGGACCCAAAAGTCCCCTTATTTCAGCTGCCGCTCTACCGCTAGAATGCCCAAAGACTAGGGCAATCATGTACATCTTTTAATCATTCAAAGTTCATCAGAATGGGAAAACTCGTACCTATCATTGCATATGCGTTTGGGTCCATTCTGATTTTTCTAGAATATTAAAAAAAGCGGTCAAAGTTTTTTTTTTCACAATATTTTGAGAGTATTTCATTACTTTATTGATATTTTTTGAAAAAATGGTTTGTTATAAACTTTTCTTTTTTATAATGAGACCTTAGCAAGTGTTTAATGATCCCAGAAAATTTTCTTCACCATCTATTTTGCGTTTTGATAAAAAAAATTTGCCCATCTGCATTTTTTAGTAAGAAACTACTACTACCACATCTATCCAGTGTGGAATGTTACGGACTTTTCGACGGAGGATTTTGCGAAAAATATTGGTGTTTCGAAAAAAATGGTAAGGACCATTTTTGTAGATTTCGAAGCGATCTTCATTTTTTGTCTAAACAAAAATTCTTTAATTCTCATATATAGAAAACAAATTTTTGAAATTTATTGCGTTCAAACAAAATTTTATTATCGATAATGACGATATCACTCTCGCATGAACTGATTTTCATCTGAGGTCACTACGAAAAAATATCTCTCAATGCTCTTCAGAGGCCTCCAAGGGTAAACGAATTATTTTTCGTGCCATTCAAAAACACAACTACGGGTCAGAATATACCTCTCTGCAGAATAATAAAGAAATAGTTATGCGTGTGCTAAACAAATAGATTACTGATTACTGAACTGATTTTTTGTACTTCATCTTTTGTTTTCTTTTTAACGTATTACCACATTTGTAGTCTTTAGCATTAGATTTTTTCCTGTAAACAATACTACATTTTTTGTGCGGAGATAAGGCAAAGTTTTAATTCGGTTAAAAAAATGCCTAATGAGGAGTCTAATCAAAAACCTTGTTAAATTTTAACGGCCTTAAAGGTCTTGGTAAAAGGCTGAAATTTTGAAGAGTGATTTATAAAGGATTTTGGGGAAAATATTAAAGCTTCGACAACATTATGACAATTATTGTTAAAAATTGACATGATTTCTGCTCTTACATTATAGTTTTATAACTTAAACTTATTAAGGCAAAATATTAATTTAATATTCTTATGAATAAAAATGGACAACGCATTTTTTTTAATTAACTTGGTTTAAAATATAGAGCATGTTCAATATTTTTAGTGCAAAAATGTTAGAATTATTAAACGTGTAGAACAAAAATAATTGTTGTTTAAATTTTCCGACATAATTATGATAATTTTTGAAATGTGTACGACGGCTGTAATAGGACAATTGTACAGGTTGGTTTTTATTGTGGACGGAAGGTTTTAATATTTTAATTAACATACCTACTATTTATTGTTTGTTAATAATAGACGATGGTTGGTAGAGTTGGTTAAAAAAAATAGTCAAAGTTTTTTAACTAAAAACATCAAAATCGATGTTGCGTGGGTTTATTTTATATAAGAATTTAAAGGTTGCATCCTTTAAACTTGAATTTATTAAAATATTTCAAAAAAATTTTAACATAAAACTTTCATAGCTGGTTTGTATTTTTATTAAAAAAAAACTGCATGGCTCAGCCAAATCGTTTTAAAAGCTTATACCCTTTTAAATATTCCACAATTTTTCCGCAAGCTAAATACTTTTAATTTGTTTATATAGAGTACTTTAAGTTCCTTCTTAGTGATTTTCAGAAATATGCTATTTTGCTTAAAAAATGCCAAAAAAGTAAATAATTATATATTAGTTGTTAATAGACCAGTAAAAAACGTTACTAATCTATCATGTTTATTTTTCGGGCTAGATCCCTTGCTAGTTTTTTTAATTATAAAAATATTTTAAATGAAAATTTTTATGATAGATGTCAAAAAATACTTACAGCACTGTAGAACAATTTGGCGGTTTTTCCATACGATATCCCTCTTTTAATAAATGATATAAATTGTGAACGGGTATTCCTGGATAAGGACTCGCACCCAACGTAATTAGTTCCCAAATTAATATTCCAAAACTCCATACGTCTGACTTTGTTGTATATATATGATCCGCTAATGATTCAGGAGCCATCCATTTTACTGGAACTATACAAAAAATAATTTAAATTTTTATCCATTTTGTGGCTTTCTTTATATTAAAAATAAATGCGATTTAACCATCTAGGGAATTTTTTTACGTTAAATTCTTAAGAACGCTTAAAAAATATTTATTTGAGATACTACATAAAATTAATATTTTCTTTATGGGACACCTTATTTTAAAGCGTCACATTTTTTTAATATGTTTAATATAAAGGGTTTCGTTTTTATTTATAGTAACGACAGAATTAATTTTAAATATCTGAGGAGTCAATGTTTTGTCGAAGCTTAGCGTTTTTACTGCTTTTAATTCTTATTGGTAAAAATGAAACATACAAAAAGCATACATTATTTGTTATAAATGTCAAATCAGTAGTACAACGTATCAAAAAAAAAATAATAATAATAATAAATAATAATACTAATTAGATGGTTTTAAAGACGAAACAAGGAGGTGCCCCATTAAAAAATATCAATTGTGTCTTTTGTTTTAATCCCAATTATTTTCTTAAGTATTCTTTAAGATATTATGGAAAAAAAATTAACACAGCGGCTATTTCACATTTTTTTTTATTAATACTAGAAAATCAAGTATGGCTTTATGCAGTCCTTGTTACATGACTTAGTACATTGGTTATTGCTTAGAAAATATTAATAACCTAACAAATTTTAATTATTTATTATATAACAACTAATTTATTATGTCACAAATCTGTATTAACAGTTTTATTGTATAATATTTTTTTTTAATTTTTGAAATAACTTCCATAGAGACCTTACGAAGAAAATAAAGCATAATAAACCTAGACCAAGAGCCAGGTTGGCAAAAAAGGCAAAAAATTAAGGTAAATATTTTATAGTTTTAAACGCTTTATTAACATGTTGTTAACATGTGTTGAAGTTATTCCCCTCCTCCGAGACGAGCGTTAGTAGACGCGACGCGGAAAAGGTGCGAAAAACAGTTTTTAGACAATAACTTATTTTATTTTGATCGTACGATAAAAACGCCAAAAATAGTTCTATACTAAATCAATGTTTGAAAAGATTACTAAATTTTTTACAAAAACTGTCCCATGCCTTGTAAGTATTTTCGAAGTTAAAGTCCGTGAAGTCGAGCAAATTTTGATGACTAGTAAAAAAACCAATATGGTGTCTCAACAAGAGCGCCGGATTTGAATTTGCCGCCATTTTGTTTGTGCGAGTAATTCAATGTTTATTTTTTGACAGTTGTCATGTACATACCACGCGATTAAAAGTTATGGAGCACTATTCAAACGAACAACGTTTAATTATTGTGAAAACTCATTACAAAAATGGGGAAAGTTTCGCGGAAACAGTTCGCAGATTACGTGTAGTTTTTGGTCGCAACAATGCACCAAATGAGTCGACAGTTCGCCGCTTAATTAAAAAATTTGAGACGAAATTTACATTGATGGATAAGAAGACTCCTGTTCGCCGCCGTCCTTGTCGATCCATCGAAAACATAGCCGCAGTGAGGGAAAGTGTGGCAGAGAATCCAGGCACTTCCATTCGGCATCGTGGTCAAGAATTGAACATTACCAGGCCCACCCTGCAACGAATTTTAACAAAAGATCTGCATCTGCATGCGTATAAGATTCAACTGACGCAGGAACTTAAGCCAAGGGACCATGCGCAGCGCCGTGGATTCGTTGATTGGGTGTTGGAGCACCAACAAATTAATGTGGATTTTTCGAAGAAAATAATTTTTTCCGATGAGGCACATTTTCAGCTAAACGGGTATGTGAATAAGCAGATCTGCAGAATTTGGGGTGCTGATATTGGAAAAGCCAATGCATCCACCGCGAGTAACTGTTTGGTGCGCATTATGGGCTGGTGGAGTGATTGGTCCGTATTTCTTCGAAAATGCAGCTGGAAATGCGCTAACTGTTAATGGTGTGCGGTATCGCGAAATGTTAACCGAGTTTTTGTGGCCTGAATTGGATCGAATTGATGTGGGTGATTTATTTTTTCAACAAGACGGTGCGACCTGCCACACAGCTCGCGAAACAATAGAGTTTCTGCGGACCAAGTTTCCAGACCGTCTCATTTCTCGGTTTGGCGATCAAAATTGGCCACCAAGATCATGCGATCTAACGCCGATGGACTACTTTCTTTGGGGTTACCTTAAAGAAAAGGTGTATGTGAACAAGCCACAAACAATTAGACGCCTAAAGGAAGAGATACGGCGCGTTATTTCTAAAATAGAGCCACAGGTATGCGAAAACATTATCCAGAATTATATGAAGAGAATGACCGTTTGCCAGAGGTCTCGTGGTGGCCATTTGCCGGATGTGGTATTTCATGTTAAATCGCAACTATTTCTCTTCAAGGTAAAATATAAATGTTTGCTTAATTCGAAAAAAAATTGTTTTTTTTAAATAATAAATCCGGCGCTCTTGTTGAGACACCCTTTATAACGTTGAATTTTCGTCCACCAAATTCCATGTTTAGTTTACTGCCATGATTCTTAGTCCTAAAAACAAATTAAATCAATACATCCTGCAGGAATTAAAAAATATATATATTTTCAATATTTTTAACCAATGCAATTCAATAATATTATGTTTACGACAACAGAAAAAAGCTAATTCCATCATCGTTTTTTGGTCATTACAAGTCATTTTGCCATGTACTAGCATTAATCAGATGTTCCTGCTAAAGTAGATGGCTAAAAAGTATCCTTCATCTTATCTTTCTATCTGATTAACTATAAGAATCAGTAAAGTCATCGTCCTCATCTACCACAAGTTGTTCAGATTGTACGTCAATTGGTTCATTCAGTCTAGAGTATCTCCCGAATTTCAATGTTAGTACAAGATTAACTTCAAGATCTTCCGCGTATTGTTAAGCAATAAACAGAGTTTATTTTTTTCTGCCCGCCTAAGATGTGAAAAGATGTGCTTTGCAACTTTTTAAAAATATTATTTAAATCATTTTAATGAGCAATTTTTTTTTTTTTAATTTTTCCTTATCCTGGTTTTACTAGATAAATATTTGATAGAGATAAGGCCAGGGCCGTCAGCAATACTGGAAGGTTGAACTACCATAACGGAATCATTGCTGCACGATAATTTAATTGTTGCAGTATCCATTATTGGAGAGTCCACATCTTTATTTGCTTGATCTTGATAAATCATGCAGCTTAACGTTTCTTACGTAAGAACGAGGTGAGCCGTGAGTCGGCTCTGGTGTTTTTCTTTAGGAACTTCTTCTGTGATGTACCCTCTGCATTCGTCTCGTCAAACGTTACAGTAACAGTGACATACTTCTTTGATCAACAGAGTCATTCGGTAGACTTGCTACTTTTCATCATTATCCGGGAAACCATACGTATTGGGTTTATAGTAATTCTTACCATACAGTGTGTCCCAAATTGGTGAGGAATGTATGGGGATCTTGGAATCCACAATAGATAGAAAATCGGTTAAATGGGGAAACTTTTGGACAATTATGTTAGTAAGCTAATCACATGAACTACATGGTTTTATCCATTCAGGTTTTTGAGAAATTTTGAAAAAACCTGAAGCATGCATTTTTGAAAATCGGCCATATTTTTCTTATAAGTGAAAATTTTTCAAATCTGTAAAAACGTCTTCAAAGCAATTTTTTTTGTAGAATATGACCGAGTAGTCAATTTTTATTTTCTACGTTTTGGGTTTTTAAAACCATCATCAACTTTATTTTTTCATATGGGCGCCATATTGGATTTTTTGCAGCCAAATAGTGCTTTTTATTCTGATTTCAACAATGTTTAGGAGCTTATAACCTCATCTACTTCAAAAAACAAATATTTTCTCAGTTGGCCTTGATTCCGGCGAATGTCATCTAGCGTCATTATCAAGTTAAAAAACTTGATATTTTGCAACGTTATTTCCAAAGTAATAGAAATGTTAATATAGCTGCGCAAACGTATTTCGACAATTTTCCTGAAAGGCAGCATCCTAAACTAACACTTATGAAAACTGGTTACAAATTTGCTTGAATTCGTAAGTTTAAAAAAAAACACGACCTAGGAAGTACGTTGAAGAAAATCGACAACAAGATGCTGCAGTTAACCAAAATTTTAATGAAAATCCAACATCTTCAGCCAGGGATGTTGATATAAAGTTCCACATACCTAAGTCAACCATTCATAGGGTAGTTAGGACTATTTAACCCATTAAATACATCATAAAATGGTTAAAAATAAGAGTGTACTTGCAAAAACACTTCGTAGGTCGATATTTTCAGGTTGCTGAATATTCTGGTAACGTGTCATATCAGTTTAAACATCGAGTAAACGAAAAGAGTTCTTTAAAAGTTATTTGCTCCGTTCAGCTATCTGGTGAATACACGAAAATGGCGAGTCGAAATGTGTAAGTACATATTTTTATAAGTTTAGGAATATCTAGACTAAAACTAATACTATATTAATAAATTTTAATGTACTTTACTTTGAGTTTCATTGAATAAATCATTTATTATGCCTTTGTTTTTCTTATTTTTTTTTGCCGTCCCTTATATGGAACGCTAGTCTCTTAGCCTACATGATACTATTACTCGAGAAGATAAACCCACTTGGCGATTCAATTTCGTACGACGTTGCGCATGACGTCACTCGATGACAAAAATTCTGCTTTTCGGTTGGAAAAGCAGTGTTTTAAAGCCTTTTTTAACGTTTATTGTATTTTGGCATTACTTATGATTATTATACAGTAAAGCGCACCGTACTGCGAACATAGGAGGCTCTTGGGTGATTTTGGATGTACCCAATTTTAAAATACCAATAATAATTTTGTGGCTTGCATTTCAATTTCTGTCTCGTTTCCTCACGTGGCTCATTTTTGGTTGGGACTGGTGGGGAGTACGGTGATAAATTCGGAAGAGTTATCTGCTCAGTTTAGTTGTGTACTAAGTTTTTATTTTCAGTAAGAATATGCAGTGTTTATAGGCAAGTAGCAGGAGCTAGCTAGCATCAACCGTCTTCGATCGGATTTCTTATCAGCCATAAATTTAAAATTAGTTTGTTACGAGACAGCAACGTTTGCTATGGTTTTAAGAACCAAACAGTTTTTCCTAATAAAATAAAAGAATTTTCTCAAATAAATAATGGAACATAGAAGATATTAAAAAAATAAATAAATTAATGTGCATTCATAGAATAAAAAAAGAAAAAATCTTTTTAGTTATCGATAATGCTCAAATATACCACCTTCCTGAGCCAAACAATAACCAAGATTGTCATTAAAAAGCCTTTTGACATTTGCCAGAATGTTAAGGGTAATAATCCTAAAAGAATTCTCAATTTGTAATTGCAATTCTTGTAGATTATTAGCCCTATTCTCCTGGAAACCATAAATTTGTGATTCTACGTCACCCTAGAGAAAAAAATCGTTGGGTGAGACTATAAAGAACAATATTTCTTATAAAATTTTCATTGTTATTTTTCATTTCCATTACAGTTTCACAAAATTGCATTCGTCTAAAATGATCATCAGGGAAAATTTCATGGGTTTTTCTTACTTTGTAGGATCGGTATTCATTTTCAGGATTTCCACGGTGATACCATTTAATAATTTTATTTTTTTCTTCCAGTTCGTGAACATCCATTATAAATAATTATTATTTTATTTAAAAAAAAACTTGTTAGTCGCAAATAATCGACACCGTACAACTATAGCTGTCAAGGGTTCGATAGTAAAGAATTATTTCAGGAATAAACGTATTGAATTGATCCCTTGGCCGGCCGACGCGCGTCTTCTTATAAATTATTGTTTGCCGAAAATTATTGATCGAAATGCAATGCGTGCGGCGTTTTTAGGTACATCCAAAATCGTCCAGGATCGTCCTATGTTCGCAGTTCTCTGCGCTTTACTGTATATTGGTGTATAAGATATTCTATGATTATTATAATAGTATGTAAGATATTTCCTTAATTGTATGTGAGATTTAGGATCCGTGCTATGATAATAAGCCTTTAAAAATAAGGTATAGAATAAATAATATAAATGCCCGTTTGACATTGTTTAAGCTTTAAAAAACGAACAACAAACGATTATAATTATTTAAAGTATTTTAATTTAAACATGTGCAATATGAAAAGTCTAAAGGCTTGTTAATTAATAATAATTTAATAACACTTTATAGCGCATAAAAATGATTTATGGTTTTTATTTAAATAAATTTAGTTACCTACTTTAGACGAATACTTCTGCAGAAAAATATCAGTACATATTTTGTTATGTTGCAAAAAAAACAAAAAACAAAAGTGGCGTATTGTGACAATTTTTTAAATTTTTATTGAGTTTTATGCGCTAAGTACCTACCTATAAAGGATAGTCTATATTTTTTATATTGCTTATGGGTAGAGGTGTTAAGAAAATGACACTGTAATATTTAACAATTCTGTTTATTTTTTTAAAAAAATATATTAGTACTTGGAAAATTAACAAATTTACACAAGAAAACCAAATTTAATTAATCTATTTTATAATTTTCGTCATTTTTCTCTTTCTTACTTTGTTTTTTTTTAAAATCTCTATTTAACATTAGAATTTTAAAATACAGATTTGGCTAAATCCATTTGCGATTTTAAATAATTTTTAGTCAACTTTAATGGCTCCCCATTAAAATTGTTAAAAATGTGGTCGAGTTCTTTACGCTAAGTTACAAAATCTGGGTTTGGCTTCAAAAAATAAATAAACAATACACTTAATCCACCGAACATCTAAACCGAAATCGGAACGCCATATTAAAACTCGCTGTTTCTGGGCAAATTTGTCATCGAGTGACGTCAGGCGTGCGAGAGAGATAGGCTTAACTCATACGCGTGGGTTTATCTTCTCGAGTAATAGTATCATGCTTAGCATACATAACAATTTGTATGTTTATTTTTAGGTTAACGGTGCAGCAGGTTGCTGATATGTTTGAAACTAAAAAGTTTTGGCTGGAAATGGATACTAACGAGCATGTGCAATCAGTCTACATTAAACCTCCGGAAAACAGAATGTTATCAGACGAAGATTCCGCAGATGAAGATTCAGGTGGCCTAATTGATAATCTATCCGGAAAACGACTACTAGCAAATGCTGAAGTAGTAATGGATAGTGGCAGAAGATTGGGAAGCTTTGATGTTTTGGATGAAGGCGATGATATTCCAGACGATGTGCCACTTTCGTCACTCGTTAAGAAAAGCGAAATTTTGAAGTTTACCAAGGCTCAATACCAAACTCTAATGTTGCACATCAAAAAATTTTGGAAAAGCTACGGCACCCTTGCTGCAACCTATTGAAGAATGGCCCGACGAAACGAAAGCATTACCGTATCAATTGTATTTTGACAATTTATTTACAAGCATTGGATTTTAGGAGAGAAATTGCACAAACTTATCTAAAAAAATTCAAAGTTTGCCAAAATCAGGTGGAAGACCCAGCTATTATTCAAAAGATTCCAGATTCTCCCCAGATATTCGGCTTGATGAAAAAAATTATTTGGTGGAATATATCCCCAACAACAAACGCCGACGATGCTCCCGACAAAACCATAGAGGCAGTTCTGTGCGCACACAGTGTCGCAAATGTGACGTAGGACTATGTATTGAGTATTTCGTTGATTTTCATACTAAATGAAATAAAAAAACTTAATTTATAAATTTAATGATTTTAATAAATGTTTCATTATCTTTTTAAAAATTATTTTTATATTAGTAATTTTACGAACCCTAAAAGACCAGCGTTCCATATATGGAACGGCCGCCATCTTGGAAATAATAAGATAACATTGTACAAATTGACCTAAAACGTATTTTTATTGCTAAGTAGAGTATTAGAATATAATTTACTCCTTAATATTTCGAATATAAAAAACTCAGTCCCTAATGGGTTAAAAAAATATCGTAAATATGTTGAGAGAAATGGACAACATTTTGAATTTTAGGTCGTTATTTTACATCTTTATTTTAGTAGGAATATTAGTATAGCCACTTTTTATTGTTTTTGTTTTTACTTGTTTCAATTAACTTGTTACGTGTAGTTTTGTTGTAACACGGTATTAACGGTATAGCTCTGTTCGCGAAACCCATTTCTGTAAAAAATCTGTTCAGCTTGTCTATTTTGACAATTACTAATATTTTAATGTTTACAAAAAAATGACGTTCGCCGGAATCAAGGCCAACTAAGAAAATATTTGTTTTTTGAAATAAATGAGGTTATAAACTCTTAAATTATAACATGTTATACATTGTTGAAATCAGAATAAAAAGCACTATTTGGCTGCGTAAAAATCAAATATGGCGGCTATATGAAAAAATAAAGTTGATGATGATTCTAAAAACCCAAAACGTAGAAAATAAAAATTGACTACACGGTCATATTCTACAAAAAAAGTTGCTTTAAAGAAATTTCTACAGATTTGAAAAATTTTCACTTATAAAAAAAATAAGGCCAATTTTCGAAAATGCATGTTTCAGGTTTTTTCAAAATTTCTCAAAAACCTGAATAGATAAAACCATGTAGTAAACGGGATTAGCTTGCTAACATAATTGTCCAAAACTTTTCCCATTTAACCGATTTTCTATCTATCGTGGTTTCCAAGATCCCCATACATTCCCCACCAATTTGGGACACACTGTATATTACGTACTTCGAGATTATGTCAGAAATAGGGTTGCCATACGTCCGTTTTTGTAACGGACAGTCCGTTATTTTGAAACCGTCCGTTTGTCCGGTCCGTTTCAGTCCCTTGTCCGTTATTTTTAGAGGTGTAACAAACCGTATGTATTCGGTACTGAGTAACGGGTGCGCCATCTAGTACCGAGTAACGAAACGTTACACACGAATGCATTTCGTTACTCGCATGCATTTCGTTACTCGCATTTTTCGTATTATACTGTTCACGCAAGTACAGTTGATGCGTGTTTTAACGTTTGCTGATCGTATGTTTTAATTCCAGGACGCAATCTTTTGGTGAATTTAAAAACGTATTAAACGTTTATTAAAGGTATTTGTGTAGACAAAGTTTAAAATTTGAACAGAAAAAAGGTATCAAAGTATTTTTTACAAATTAGAAATATGTATGTTTTTGTTTTTTATTACCGCGTATTTTCACGTTTTGTTTTGTTCTTATCTTAAACGCTCTAATGGCATTTAATTGTTTCTTGCTGTTAATTTTTAAATATTATTAATTGTTTATATCTCATATATTATTATTTACACTTATTTTTTTAATTTTACAGTTTAATTTTCTTGCTACAATGGATAAGAAAAGAAGATTTTATTTTTAAATATAAACCAGAAATTCCTGACATAAAATGTTTTTATTTAATTATGATTTTTTATTGATATGGCGCGACGAGCAAGTCGCAGATGTTAAATGTTAATGCTTGCCCATGACAATTGCGGCGCTTTAGGTTCAATTTCATTTTACGAAAAAAAGATTTTCTTTGTTGTTTTAGTTTTGTTTGAAATGTTTTTATTTTATTTTTACGTTTATTTTAATTCTAAGAACAAAAGATTTTTTTTGTTGTTTTTATTTTGTTTAAAACATGGTTTATTTCATTTTTTGTGATTAATTTCATTCTAACCAAAACTATTTTAATGTTGACTTATTAATAGAATGTTGTGTAAATTTCATTGATAATAAATAACTTTCGACATCTATTTGTTGCTTGTAATATAACATAAGATCACGATTAAAATTTTCAAAATAGTAAATCCATTGCAAATTTGATAGATTCCGTCAACAGTTTACTTGTAGTTATACACTTTACTTATTAGATCAAACTAATTTAAGAATAACTTAAACACAATTCTGGTTTAAAATATGAACAAGTGAAAAAATACACCTTACGCAGCTTGGTATGTAATGCATTAGTATGTTTTCACACCGCGACGTCATACTGTACGCATACGCAATACGACTCGATTCGTTCCTCTAACATAACATAGCATGTTATGAGGTATCAGAAGTAACGAGTAACGTAACGATACGATAGTAACGAGTACTAATTGATATAGTAACGAATACATACGGGTACGCTCTTTTTCGTTACTTTTACACCTCTAGTTATTTTTTTTATATTGACTACTATCCATACAGAAAATAAATAAAAATAATAATAAATTAACTTCTGACTTTCTGTATGATAATATTACAGCTTATACAGTTTATATGTATAAGCTGTGATAATATTTTAATATTATATTCTATGTGGCGTCATCTATGAGTATAAAGATGCGCTCTCACTGCTTTAGATCACCTCAGCTGACCACCGATTTGACCGTGCGAATAGCAAAGGGCGCGGCGCGCTCCTTTAAGCGTAGTTCATATGCTTGCGAAATGCGATTTGCGAATTGCGAAACTTGTTCTGATTGGTCGATTTCAAATGTGTCAATTGTAGGAGCTCTCTATTCTTAAGCTTTTTGCGATTCGCAATATTTAAAATCTAGGGGGCGGGAAAATTGACGGATTCTTATTGGTCGACTTAAAATATATCAGTTGTCCAAGAGGTTAATGTCACTTTTTTCGTTTCGTAATATTTGAAATGTGAAGCGGAAAATTGACTTTAATTTAAGATTTTGCGAATTCCGCAAAAATTGATATTGTATATATATATATATATATATATATATATATATATATATATATATATATATATATATATATATATATATATATATATATATATATATATATATATATATATATATATATATATATATATATATATATATATATATATATATATATATATATATATATATATATATATATATATATATATATATATATATATATATATATATATATATATATATATATATATATATATATATATATATATATATATATATATATATATAAAAAAACGGTTTTGGGCCCGCATCAAAACACCGTTTTTTGGGGGGAAGTTTTTGTCAAAGGGTTTGAAAAATAAAAAATTCTTTTTTTTTTTTATTTATATAGATAATCTGTGTTCTGTATGTTTTTATGTTTGGGGCGGCATTGACGGAACGAGGAAAAAGGGGGGATCGTTGTGTGTTTTTAAAGTTCAAAAAAAAAAAAACTGGGGTTTTTTGTTTTTTCGATAAAATCATAATCTTAATGGGAAAAGGATCCTTTTTTTCATGAAACCTGTCATTCTCTCATTTTTTAATAGCACATATGCAGTTGTGATTTCAAAAAAAAAATAAAAAAAAAAGTTTAAAGTTTCCAATATTTACGATTCAGCCTCATTAAGACAGTGCCAAAAAGCGTGAAAAAAGAGAAAGATGAATTAAAATAAATTTTTTTTTCGCCCAACGTGCTAATTGGTCGAGAAGGACTTTCTGACAAAATTAAGCACGAAGTGGGATATAATTTTCCCCCAAACCAATGAGCACGTGGCGAGGGAAAAAGGTTATCTGTAAGGGTTGGGTATCTCCCTACTTTTTGTTTTCGACTTTAGAAAACCTTTTTGTTTTCGACGGTAGAAAATAAAAAAAAAGGTAGAATACTGTAAAATGTAAAAAAAGGGAGGTTATACAGGTTAGTTGAGGTTAGGTGTTTTGTAGTAAAATCAGATAAAAGTATTTTGGGATTGCCTTGCAGCAAAGCCATAAACCAGACAAGCAAGCAAAAAAAAGCGGTTTTTTTTATACCTTTTTTGGGAATTTTTAAGGGGGTTATAACATAACAATATTAATATAATTATTATGGTGGGAAAGAAAGGATCTCGTTTGGGTGGAAGACCCCAGCATTTTTTGGATCAAGGGCAACTTTTTTCCAGTTTTAGATAAAAATAGACCAGCAGCATTTTGTAAACTTTGTTAAAAAATTCTTCACAATACAGCAAAAAAGCGCCTATTGCAACATAGGTGGGCTGATATAATTATTTGGGATATAAAAAAGATTGTTATTGTATGTCTGAACATCTGTTATTATTTATTTTTAATTTTTTAAAAAAAATGAAAACTCTTCCCCAACTAGCCCAACTCCGTTCTTCTTCAGATACCGATTCAGCAGAAAAGAAGAGATGAAATTGTGGAATGTGTTGACTATGAGAATAAGGAAAATTATAACTTTTAAGGTCCTCAAAAAATGATTCATGATATCGATGGGATCCCAGAAGAAGCTAGGGAAAAAATTTATATTGAAGTGGAAGACCAGTTTTATCATAATTATTCAAGATTTTATTCAAATCAGATAGAGTGTGCTGAAGTGGGTTTTAACAAAAATGCAGCAATACACCAACAACAAAAATGAATAAAAAAAATCTGGAGATTTATTTCCTTTTTGGTGGTCCTAGTACAAGCCAAGCCCCCCACCCGTATCCCCCCTGCTACGAGTCCTCTAATGTGCTACCAAAAGCTTTTAAAAGAAAAATTGTGAAGAACCAAAAGTGATTCATCTTTCGGCCCCCTTTAAGTCTTCCAATCCTCGGCAGTACCAAAAAAAAGGACAAGAGAATATACACTCATTTATTGACCAAAATTTTCCAAAAAAAAAATTATAAATAAAGCCAAAAAAGTATATTTGGCTGCAATATACCCTTTTTACAGTAGAATCAGATCATTTGAACTAATTGCTAAGCTTCGACCAGCATATAAATTACCTACTAGAAAAACCATCCCCCCAAAATTCTTGACCAAGTCTATGAAGAGGTGAATAATACAGATGCAGGGCTATGTGGAAAATCGTCCCTTTTTTTGATGGTTGGAAAAATTTCAGCTAACCTTTTAAAAGTTGTTACTATGATTCACAACAATTATGGGCATGTGGCATTTTTAGAATCATTTTTTTTTCTCGGAGCAAATGAAACAGGCGAGGGGCCAAAAATTTAATGAAGTCAAAAATTTTGGCCCCAAAAAAAAAAACTCCACTAAGATTTAAATTTTGTATTTTTAATGCAAGAAATCTTTAAAAAGGGACGAATTGTGTAAAAATTGCATAGCGGCTGCAATAGTCATATGGGTAACCTTTTTGGGCCAAAAAAATTTGTTGAGAAGATATAGCTGGTAAGGTGACACACTTAAAAAGAAAATTTTAAAAACCACATTTTAAAAAAATGAAGAAAAAGGGGTTGTTTGCCTTAGACACAAGGGGGCAGCCACCGTATACCTATGAAAATTTTTTGAGCAATTTAACTATAATGCTCAAATTGTTATTGATGAACAAGTTTTTTTTAAATAGATTAAAGCACTTATTATTTGATGATGAATTTATTAAAAAAAATTAAAAGTAAAAAAAAACCCTTTAGACCCAATTTCAACTTGGAAAAAAATGTCAACAACGTGACTGCCCCTTTTGAGGAAAAAAGTTGGTTTTCATAAAGTTCCAAAATAAAAAAAAAATTAAAAAAAAAAAAACAAAAAAAAAATTTTTACTAGCATGCTTTGGCAGCAAACTACTTACATCCTAAAAAAGGGCCACAGTTTAAATCAAGATCAGATTCAGGATGTTTTTTACTTTGGGGGTTTGACTGGACATGGAATAAAAAATTTTAAACCTTTAAATCATGTGGCTTTTTTTTGGGTTTTTTTAAAAAAAAATTTACCTCCAATCTTTTGGGAAATTTTTCAAAAATCACTGCAAAGTTTTCCCAAATTTATCAAACTTTTCGAATTCCCCTTATCAGCCCAACTTGAAAAAATTTTCAAATTGGTCATATTTTTCGCAATTAAGAAACAGATTAACGGGGGAAGGCCAAAAATTGAAAACGTTTATTTTCGTTAAAAAAAAAGATACAAAAGACTGATGAGTATTAAAAAAGATTTTTTTTTAACTTTTTTGTAGTATTGAATATTATTTTTTTCTTTTTTTAAAAGGTTTTTTTTTTAAAAATTTTAATTTTTTAAATTTGTTACACGTTTATAATTGTTTGACTGGAATTGTGAAAACAAATATTGTGTTCGTAAAAACGCCTGTTATTTTTGGGTTAGTAGTATGATCTCAATAATTTATATGCTACTAGTTCCATTAGACAATATTATACGTTATATGAATAAGAAAGAAATTGTTACTTTAATGTAAAAATAAAAAAATTGTTTTAAAAAAAAATGTTTCAATTAAATTTTGGGGGTTTTAACCAAAAGGTCGGCAATTCACAAGTAACTTGGTTTTTTTTTAAATAAAAACTAGAGCAATTTTTTTTAAAAATTTTATTAAGGTAAAAATAATAAAAAAAAAATAATAAAAAAATTTAGTGGAAAAGAAGGTCAAAGAAGGTAATTTACATTGGTAAAAAACCCTAATTTTTGACGTATGTCAAAAACAAGTTTTCTACATTTTTCCCCAAAAATTTTATTTTTTTTCGGACCCAACCCGACTGTAATTCTTCTTCGCTCTGTTGCGCCTAGTAGCAAGGCTTCCTCTATAAGTAATGCTAAAGGTTAAAAAAGTTGTGATCTTTTAAAGTAATTTCATTTTTATTTTATGTTATTTGTCTGTATAAAGACTTTATGGGAAAAAGTATATTCTATTTTTTGTTGTTGTTTGTTTTAATAAATCCACCTTATAAGATGAAATTATGAAGGTCAGTGAATGCAATAGCCCTTCTCCTTCACCAGAAAAAAATTCAATTTTGATCCTTTTATTCACGAGCCAAAAACTTTATAAATGTTTTTAAAAAAAATACACAGAAAAAAACCCAGCATAAGATACAATATTTTAAAAAAAAATTTAAATTTTAAATAACACAAAAAAATTTTAAAGGGGGGGAAAAAAATACAGAGCGTCAATACTTTCCCTCTTTCATCTTGCCAACAGTTCCAGCATTTTAAAACCCTAAAAATCGCAGTCGCAGGGTATGAAATCCAAAAAAAGGGGAAAATTTTGGGAACGTAATTGTAAATCGTTTTTGCAAGTTATGAACTACGCTTTGCCCCAAAAAAACGCCCCCGACCCAAACCCCCCAAAATAAAATAGATGACTTAAAAAAAGGTTTTTTTTTTTGGGCCCAAAGGCCCCGGGTCCCGTCCGTTATTTTCTGAAAAATATGGAAACCCCCGTCGAAAAGTTCCCCCCTGGCATAAAAACTATACTGAAGAAGAAATCCACTGTCTATACCATGCATTACGTTGCCGAGGCAAATCAGATCTGTTACCAGAGAAAACATTTTGTATAATATCGATCTATCGGTTTTCCGCATTCGTATTTTATTAAAAAGTGAAAGATGGTATAGAGCCAGTTCAATTGTAAAATATTTCTGCAAATCTTTCTGTGCTCTTTTATTGATTATATATATTTTTTTAAATCAGTAACGGGTCGGCGGGAATGATCTCGTCTTTTTACTGACCACACTTTGACAACATTCTAATAAACGGTTTAACATTTAGCCCCCAATTTTAAAAACCCAAAATACTTTTGGGGCCGGCCTAACCAAGTCTTATCTGGTTTTTTGGGGTTGAGTAGAGGAGGTAGGTTTTTTTTGTTTTTAAAAACCCTTTTGGGAAAGGGTGTTTTAACGAGAATCAAGATATGTACCCTCTCAGAAAGGTCCGAAACTTTTATCAAATGTACAGAGTGTAAAAAAACAAAAAATGTTTCTCTATTTTAATTGTTCATAACTTTATAAGTATTGGTAGTAGAGAAAAATTGTTAATTAAATGCCCTTCAAGATAAGATTGGTTAGTAATAGCAAAATGCATTACGCTTAAGTTCGGTAAAATAAGTTTTTGTATAATAATTTTTTAATCTAATTTCGTTTAAAAAGAAATTGAAAATTTTGCAAATTGGTCCAGAGAGTCCAGAATACTGCACTTGGACATTTTTTTTAAACTAATTCTAAAGATCTAAGTCTTTTAAACTTTTTTTTTTTTTTAATAAAAATCGGATTGTCTGGGAATCCTCAACAATTACTTAAAGTAATTAAACATTTTCTTCACGAATTTTTGATCAAAATATGATTCGTAAAGACGCTTTTTTTAATAAATCGAAATCGTCAATCGGTCAATTGATCGCCAAGGTCAAAGTTGACCGGCGTTTACGGCGAACCTATAAACAATAATAAATATGAACTTCTTGCTCATGAGTCATGGTTTATACGAAATTATTGTCTTATTTTTTTTTCGTATTTTACCAGTAGAATTATTTATTTTTTATATAGATCTTTAGCATATGTAAAAAAATTGAATACCTAGGTTCTGTATTGTTGACTTTACCCAATTTGCAAACTTTTCTATTTTTTTTATAAAATTGAATTGTAAATTTAATTTTAAACTATTAGAGGGATTTTAACAAAATTTGCCGTGATGTATCATTGTAGCATAACATATCAGGCCGAATATGGAGATCCCCAGAAAAATCTAAGGGTTTAAAAAATTCACGCGCAAAACTATATTTTTTTGCCTAATTTTTTGTTTATTGTTATTAGTGTAAGAAATTTTGCGATTTCTTACCAATCCTATCTTGTCTGAAATTTAGTTATGAAACTATGTTCTCCCTATAGTTTTTTTCCATTTTGTCTATTTAACAAATGTTCCGCACCATTCTGGGTGGAAGCATATCTTGATTCTTTTATATACATCTTTCTGAAGGGTGTCTAGCAAAAACATGGCTGCCACCTCGTATATCCAACAACTCTTATTTTTTTTACAGATAAGGACTGGTCTATAAACATTAGCTTTAATAATAAAAACATAACTACATTATGCTAAGCCCATACTATTACTAATGTCGTACAAACAATTTAGATTGTCCGATGCAGATTTCATGAAACCCTCTAAAACAGCGTAAACAGGCGCATCGTATAGTGTTACCCAAACCTATATTTAGTTGTTTTGTGGATTATATCATTAAAAAAAAATAATGTGTGATAATAAAAATACACAAATATTGTGGTATAAACATCCAGAATACAAGTTTATAAACCACTGTTTTACTTGACTACACTACTTACCTCGACCTTTACTTTTTTTGAAATAAGCATTATCTTCATATATATCTCTAGTTAAACCAAAATCTGATATTTTACATATTTTATTTTCAGCTAAAAGAATATTTCTTGCAGCTAAGTCTCTATGAACCAGCTAAAAATAAAATTAATATTATTTATTCTCTTTTTTGAATTAAGAAAAAAATATTATTTGTATATTCTAAATAAAAATTAAAGGCACGTTAACCTACAACATATTTAAACATCCATTTAAAAATAATCCTATATATCGGTTGTCACTTTTACTACGTGAAATTACCATTGATTGTTAATTAAATTTTTAATTTAGGGGAATGTAAATATATTTAAATTACTATCTCTAGTTGTAAAAACTAGGAAAAAACTGAATGTAATATTTTGTTTAATATAATTTTGAGTCACTAATTTTAGATTAACGGCCCGTGAATGATCGCGTTGTTAAATTGTACAATGTAAGCTTGTTAAAAGTTAACAACGGTTTGAATGTTTAACAAAATCACTGTCAGTGTTATTCAATGATTTTGAGGCAACCTGTCAAAATCTGACATTTTGTTAAACATTCTAAACCTTGTTAACTTTAAGAGCTTAGTCATCTAAATTTACACTACAACCTTAATTTGTTGTTTAATTGTACCATGAAGCTTTTGGGTCTAGGAAAAATTTATCACGAATAATTTGAACTTTCTTCCAAAGATCACTTTCATTTAAACTTTGTGCCTGGCTCTTTAGTTTTCCTTCTAATCAAGTAAATGCTTGGGTAGCCTCGGGCTTAGTACTAGCACCAACTGTATTTCTTCTTTACACTTATAAGTAATAGGATGATATCAGATAAAATATCATCCTTCACCCCTAGAAGAAGAGTGACCTCTTCTTTGGAAGTGATTTTACTTAAAACAATTAATAGGTCGCTTACTTTTCTTAAGTATTACACATATACCAACTTTTAAATTAATGTGTTATAACATTCGAGAGTTTTGGCGTTAAGATAGATCGACAACATAATATGGGGAATCAAAACTTTAAATGCCTGCAAAAACCTCAAGGGCTGATTTTTTTAAAATAGTCAAAGTAAATATTTATTCTTACGCATTTTAGTTCTGCTAAGTAAAGGTTAAGCCAGCAAAAAGATATTCTGAAAACAAAACATTTAAAAAATAGCCATGCCATATCCATAATAGGTTTGATCTTTCCGGTTTAAGTACAGTTTTGAAGCACAATAACGCCAATAGGCTGCGGTACAAATATAGGCACGCGACCAACTGCGTTTAAACGAAGTAGCTTTCTTATTTAATTGTTTAACCTTCGTTTTTGTTAGAAAAATTATGGTTAGCACACCTACACTGTATATTACAAAACTTTTTGATGTTAAATATGCCATATTTGAGTGACTTGTCAATAAACTTAGTTGCAGTGATTGTAATTTAGCTAATTTGGTAAACATATCTTAAAAACTCAGGTTTCCATTAACTTTAAAACTTGCCTACAGAGGTTTTCCCTTCTTTTCCAAATATCCAAATATTTAAGTCCCGTGTTAAAAAACTACCTCTTACCACAGTTAAGACACCCCCCGTACGTGAGTACGTAGGCTTTAAGCCTTTGTGGATTGTCCCAAGATAAAAAGAAATGGTAGGTCCGTCTGACTAATTGCGGTAAGAACGGCTAGATCTAGTCAAATTTTTTGGGCATCAAACTTTAGGGCTCAAAACATTTTTGTAATTTATAAGCGCACTGTTAAAACACTTTATAAAATGACTTCCCTACAGTCTTGCCATATATACACTACCGGGCAGAAGTATTGTAACAGATTAATAGGTCAAAAATATGTATGATATTTAACGCATACTTGCAACTTTATAGTTTTAATGTCGTTTTTTAGATATATTATACTGTGACAACCAGACAAAAACTTCTTTGAAGCATCATTTTAATTGATTGAAGGATAATTAAAAAATATTGGCCACAAAAGTATTGCAACATTTTTATTAACGTTACCTAATTAATTAAACAAAGAACGTACAATATTAAAATAACAATAATTAAATTTAAAATATTCCTGGGTTTAGTACGCAATAGCATATCCATTGTTGGCTATACCGTTGATTGAGAAGTGGAAAGATACGCAATACCCATGTTAAAATGCGTGCACTATGTCCATCTCTTTCTTTAGACCACCCTACTCACCCCTTTACACCTTTGCC
>JAHBCN010004151.1:66825-175730 GCA_019359885.1 Listronotus oregonensis | reverse complement strand
AACCTTTAAATTTTTTAACAAAAAAATTAAAAATTATTTGGATTGTTTGGGAGAAATGGGAGGTACGCCACGTGAGAATGTCCCAGAAATTCACTGCGAAGCAATATTATGAGCTTCAAAATCTGTAATAATCCTTAAATACGTCAAATTAATTTTTTGCATTCCTATGCTATATATTGCTGCACTGAAATTATTCCTAACCATCCGCCAGAGTCCCATCGCCTGACGATTCCTAGCCGTTTGCGTTTTTTACTTGCAAACGCGTTTTTAACCAAAACAAGTCTAACCTAACTAAAACCTAATCAACCTAGCCTAACCTAATTCACAATTTAACTAACACAGTATTAAGCCCTGCAAACGTAAACTGCTAGGACTCGTCAGGCGGTAGGACTCGGGAGGATGGTTGAAAATAAAACTTTTCATATATTTCTTACATTGCTTCGCTGCGATTTTTTGAGAGATCCAGGAGTCTTTGAAGGGCCATCATAGCTCCCAAACTATCCTATTGGACCTATTTTTTAATTTTTTTGTACTTTTATAAGCTGATAAAATATGTAACAGACGAAATTATGAAGATTTAAAGGCCCCAAATTTTTTACTTAAAAATAAAAAAACATATTTTACCTTCACTGTTTTTTCTTGAATCCGAGTGCTTGGGATCATCTTGCCAGCTCTACGAAATGATCCCTTGCTAAAGATCCACGTCTCGTCAATGAAAACTTCATAAAACCGTCCGAACCCGAATTTTTATTTTTGATATACTCCCTTAAAAAATGTATTCTTTTATGAATAATATCTGGCAAGTCCATTAAATAATTTCTATTATTAGTTTTTTTCCCCACCAGAAGCCTATACTTTTGATCCATCTTCTTAAGGAGTCGATGGAAAATTCAAAATATTCAAATTTTTCCCCTAAATTTTTTGTTTTATTGTTGCCAACGTAACATATTCTTTTCTGGCGTACATAGCATAAATTGTGTCCCGAATTAAATTTTTCAAATATGTTGTAATTTTGGTTTTTGCGGTGCGGTGCTTGGAAGCATATTGGAAGCGTAATCCTGGTCTAATTTTATCCCATTCTTCCTTATATTTGCTATCGTCGTTGGGCTCAATTTCGTAGCATCTGCCACTCCTGTATTACATTCTCAGTTTGAAGGGCGATTCCGTTTCGGACTTGTTCCTTTTCCAGTTGAAAAAAGCCAATATATTTAAAATTATTCGCTGCGTTTGTTCTATACCTATTATATCTTTTTCTCGGCATTTTTTATGCTTTTCGAAATAACAACAAGTTGACACACCAATGTTTTTGATTGACAGTGACGGATACTTTACATAACCAAAAATATAAAAAATGAATAATGATCAGACACCCATTTTTTTCAAAAATTTGTTGTCACCGCTGTTTGGAATATACTAAACAAAGATAAACAAAAATGACGTCATTACAAATGAGTATAATTTGGACTATATGCTACCTATTCCCAGAAAAGGATTAAAAACAATACTTTTTTGTTCCTATATCGCATGTATGGGCCAATAAAGAGAAACTAAAAATTACTTTTTGATTCACTTCTTTTAATTTTACTGACGTCATTATTAAAATCTATTTTTTCATAAAGATTAAAGCGTAGGTATAACTTAAAAGGATTTCTAAATCAAGATATTGGTATAAAAAAGCTTATGATGCATTTAATCATCAAATGGATTATGAAGCAATAAATTTAATTTTGTCTGAAAATAAACCGATATACCTTTATGGGATTTTAATTTAGGATTAAAAATAAAAAGAAGATTACTTCGTTTTTCCAATTTGCGTAATGGTAAAGTTATGTTATACCTATAAAATACTTATTGTTAATATTACATTTGACATTATAAAGAGTACCAAACTATTTTTTTTGGGTCTTTTACCAATCCTTAGGAAGGGAGCAGTTAAATAGCAGTGATATTGTTGAAATCACAGATATGATATCTAATTAGTTTAGAAAGTTCAAATTGGGGTATTTTTTTAAAGGTGTGGAAAGTGCTACTTTGCGCTACAGTTTACCAAATGACGCATAGGGAGTTCCGTAAAACAGTTCGCAAGAGTTAAGGTCAATGTTGGTAGTGTCGGGAATTTTTAAAAATTAGATAAATTAGTGTTTAACAACTGGGAAAAAATGGGAATTACCACGATTTACATAATTACTGTTTATTATTTACAAAGTTTATCGTAAAAGTACAGTCTGAACATTTTGCAAGTTTGAGGCAAATGTCAACATATTTTGATTCGATTTTAATACAGAACGGAACAATATCATCGGACCAAATTTAATTAGATTGGACAAGGTATAATTCTAACAGATTGTGTTAGTCATGGATGTACATTAATGAGATTTCTTGAAGGGGTTTAAAAAAATCATGTACTTACCGAATTAAACCAAATTTGGCATAATAATTGGTTTGGACAATGTCTTATTTCTCACAAATTGCGCTGCTCATTGCCCTACGCAAGGTTTTTTTTGAAGGATTAAATGAAAAACAACCAAGGAAGTCTGAAGTTATACGGAAGGTCAATGCTGTTGAACAAAATTCTCTAGGCGTGCAGGACAGCGGGAATTTGGCTCGATAAATAGTAGGTTAGCTCCGGACTCCATAATTCTTTGTTACCATGTATAAACTTGACATCAAATGTGAAATTGAAACTAACCATAGTTTTACTGATTTTTGTATGTTTTGCCCAAAATTGTTGGTTATTAAACGGTACTATTAAAGAATATTTAAAATTATTGTGTAAGATTGGATTTTATATCATCTGATTTAATATGGAAATAATAGATGGAGCCACTTTACAGCCTTTTCTTTAAATGGCCGATATTGTTAGGAGTTTTGCACTTTTACCAAAAATCTTAGTAAAATAAATGAGAACACGATTTTTTAAAATAAATTTTAAACATTGTATGATTCATGTACCTATCACCAATTTTGTGATAAAAGAAGGGCAAGATAGTGTAAATGAGTGTAATCTAATTATCATATTTAAGGATCAATATCTGAAAAATAAAACGTTTTCGAAAAAAACTTACGTTAGATTTGTAATTAGCGTCTCTGAATGCAAAAAATCATCGAAATTCGCAAGGCTCAAGAAAAGTAAAAAATTACCATAATTGGAACTGGTTGTTTGTGTTTTAGGGTCATTTATGTGGTATATAAAGATAGAAATGCTATAAAAAATGTCTGTTATCGCTCCTTTTTCGAAATTCCAAATTAAGATACAAATATTTTGAAACTACTTCTTGAAAATATTTTAAAGTTTGTTTGATTTTCGCATATTTATTAGTTTATTTAATAGAAATTAACAAAGTTTTATATGACTTTTGAAGTGAACAATACTTCAAAATAGGATATATTTAATAGCAGGTATTATACCTACACCTGGGTAGTTAAAATAATTATTTTGTGTTTTACACAACTGTTAATTCTAACTAAAATTTTCGCAATAAAAATACTTAACATGTTCCGTATTTAACCATAAAATTAAGATAATGCGCGAGAATCGACGCAGAAGATTTTCGGAGTCGGTAATCTCAGTTCAGCCTAAGAACCTAGTCCTAATTAAATCAGATTGGTTCCCCATTTGTCAAAATGTTTAAAAATTTTAATTTACTTTTAAAATTTCGTTGTCTAAATACATCAGTAATTAAAAACCTAAAGCTAACCAGAACTAACATATCTTGATCTCTAATGATTTCATTGATTTCTCCCTTTAAAGAGAAGAGTTAATGTGCCCATTAGGTAAGTGGGCACATTAACATTAAGGTTCTTTTTTAAAGTCATTGTTTTGTCCATTGTAATTCATCTTATTATGTAACATTTTTCCACATAAATATAGATCTAAAAAACAACCAACTGTGGCAAACCCAAAGGTAACAACTTCCTTTTATCTAGTCTAGTAACTTTGTGAACAAATTTAATTAATGGCAAATGAAAAACTCCATTTGTGCATTCAAAAAATGCATTTTCAAAATGCATTTTAAAGTTTGCAATTCTAAAAAAATTATAGCTAGGTAAATAATGATGAAAATGAGCCCGAACTCCGAAACCGAAAAACTCGGGGGTTTTTAAGGTCGCTGAATACGCGTATGACATTGGCAAGGGCCTGCGGAGTACCTGGTGCGCGCTTAGGATGGTGTAAACGTCGCCTTCTGCAGTTTTACGACAATTCCTCTTAACATCAGCCTAATTATATTATTTGGGTGCTTACAACGTCGTTGAACATGAATATGACATTGGCAAGGGCCTGCGGAGTACCTGGCGCGCGCTAAGGATGGTAAAAACGTCATCTTTTGAAGTTTTACGACAAATTCTTCTAATATCAGCCCAATTTTGCTACTCGGGGGTTTTTGAGGGCGTTGAACACGAATATGAATATGGCAAGGGCCTGCGGAGTACCCGATGCGCTGATATTAGAAGGAACTGTCATAAAACTCCAGAAGACGACGTCTACACCATCCTCTACTCCGCATTTCCTTGCCAATGTGATATTTGTGTTCAGCGGTCTTAAAAACCCCCCGAGTAACAAATTCGGGCTTATTTCCATCAATATTTACCTAGTTATACATTTTTTATAATTGCAAACTTTAAAATGCATTTCGAAAATGCATTTTTTAAATGCACAAATGCAGTTTTTCATTTGCCATTCAATAAATTTGTTCATAAAGTTACTTACTGCACAAAAAATCCAAAGGCCTTTTTTTCTGCTACGCTTCCTCAAGTAATCTATCTACATCCATGGGCGTAGCGAGGTACGGGCAGGGAGGGGCAGCTGCCCCCCTTAGAAGAGCGGTCGTTTGCTGGTAAACTGAAATTTTGACGAGCTTCATAACTTGCGGCGCTTCTTATAAGACCTAAGAGACTAACAGGCTTAAAGGCTGGCTTGTGAAATCCAACTATACGTGATGTGATCTCTCTATTAGAATATAATTTCTGTTTATATCATTTCTTACTCTAAAAAATGTTACTTATAACGACCAGGGTAGCGTAGTTTTTTTTTGTCATAGAAAAATTATTTATGAAACGTTTTGTGAAAACCCAAAAGAACTTTGAAAAAGTAGTAAAGAACTTTAAGTAAAATAGACATAGAAGCGGACCGGGTGGGCGGGGTGAGAGGGGAGACAACTGATCAGCCAATGTTGTGCGCCTTCATCGGTCGCCGCTCACATTCATTCAAGCTATTTCTGATTTTTATATATTTTTTTAATTACTACCTCCACTACTCATGTGAAACTCATATGATAAAAACAACGATCAAAACAAACAATATAATCTAAGATTTTCTTTGTGTGCCCCCCCTATATACAATCCTGGCTACGCCCGTGCCTATACCTGACGCATGAGTAGTATGAATATTATATAAAATAGAGCATTAGTTTTACTGAAATTTATTGTAAGCATCAAACACAAATTAATGTACTATTACCAAAAGTTTATAAAAAATTGTATCAACATTTTGGAAATAATTTTCATTAAATTGCAATAAATGGCTTCTAGAGATAAAATCTTTATATCAATATTGTGGCACAAAATTCGTTTCCGTGCTCTGGTATTTATTACGGTTTACATCAGTTTGCGAAATTCTTGAAAAGCACTGTTTGCTTTTAGAATGTAAGCGCAATGTAGGTAAACTACAATCTAATTCCAAATTTAAATACCTTGTCACGTCTAAAAAAATTCATTCGTGACAAAAAGGACTTATATATTTCGGTGTCTATGTAAGATACACATAAAACCTAAAAACGTAAAATAGTGACCCAAAACACTCCAGAAAATGAATAGTTTTGAAACAAGTAAATTAATAAATAATTTGATAATTTTTTACGTATCGGGCCCACTGCCGATTTTATTGAAATTTAGTATATAGGTATAAGGATGCTTTTTTGGAGCGCGGATCACAAATCTAAAGTCAAATTTTGTCGGAAACTACTAGTTTTTAAGTTATAACACCCTACTCAGACCTAACCTGTAAAATGCACTAACTTTCCTAAAAGTCGTTCTTTTTTGAACCTGGTCACACCCAAACTGAATGATTTTATGGTAGAATACTTTTTATTTTACAAAATAAACTTATTTTCACGACTATTTACTCATTAGTTTTACTAAAAAACACATTTAAACATTTTGTTTTTATATTAAAAAAATAATCAAAGAAATTTTTTAGGAAAGCAGCATTTAAATCTTTTGTAAAAGGTGATTTATGATAAGGATGCATAAGGACTCCTGCACATACAATGCAAGAGGTTTTTATTTAGAAGTCAGATATTAATAGAAGTGAGGTAGGGGCGCATTTCCCTGAGTTTGGATTTGTTGATGAGTTATATATAAAATAGGTAGTTGACAACATTCTCTTTTTTAAACACAAACAAAATTAATGCCGTAGTAAAAATACCTAGGATCGATAATTTTCGATAATTTCTCAACGTGGCCATGGTAACCTATGTATTTTTTCGGAAATTTTATCTTCCTGGGGTACCGTGGAGGGTATTATAGTGGAATTTTTTTTTGACATAAGAAAAAATGACAATTGACAAAACACAACATTATAAAACGTATTTTGTTAAACTTATTTATATTATATTATTTAAAAAAAAACTCGGAAATAAAGAAAGTTAAACAATAAGTATATTATAATTTATTTACTTCTTAGAGACAAACGATTTCGCAACAATTTCTAAATGTACCTTGAATTCTTTTTCTGCTTCCTCCTTTTTCAAAGGCAAATAATCCAATTTATAACTTTTATTAAATAAATGCCTGTGTTTAAAATAATACAGATAATATTTAGAAACAATTTTGTTTAATTCTTGTCTTTGTAGCAAATCTGTTTTTTCTTGATTTTTTAGTAAGAAATCGTTGCACAATCGAGAACAAATTATCCTCTTCTAATTCACTGTCGTATTCGGCAACAAGCTGTTCCAAAAAGGGCATAGTATGGTGATGTGTTTTGACATCCGATATTTGTTTGCTAAAATGCAAATGGTATATTTTGCAAAACTATTTATTCCAAAAGAAAACATTTAATTTTTCGATAAACAATCAAAAGCAAGTCTACAAATTTAACAAAGAGCTTTTGTAGAAACATTCATGTTGACAGTTGTCTTCAAAATAAGCATAGCCTTCTAGATAAAACCAATAATAATTAGTTGGTATTTTGCCAGATGCTAGATCGCCGCAGATATATAAAAAGTAAAAATTAAAATAGTTCTTAACTATTTAAGTAATACAGATTCAATAAAACGGCTCAAAAATTGAAATATAATCAACAATATGTATTATTTTTAAACCAAGCATTTTTAATATACATATTACCTAAAACAATACAATATTAAAACTTTGTGTTAATAAATTTCCACACATTTTTACTAAAACATTCTATCAATTTTAGTAAACTAGAGTTAATGTTATGAAAAAATATAAGATATATTACATCCGAAATTGGTGTTTCAATGTTACTAAAATCGGTAAAAAAAAAGTTTGGACCGTCTTTAGGTGATATGAAATATAGATCTATGCATGGTAGACTTTTTGCTAAAATAAGATTTTCTACCAGCTTTAGTAGAGAAAACTTAATATTAGACAATCATATAAAATATATTATTACATACAAATCTGGTGTTTCTATGTAACTAAAATTGGTAAAAAAAAGTTTCAACCATCCTTAACGCCTAGGTTTTATAGGGCATAGATCTATGGTAGACTTATTGCTAAAATAAAATTTTCTACCAGTTTAAGTAAAGTAAACTCAATATTCGAAAGTAAGGTAAAATATATTACATCCGAAACTGATGCTTCTATGTAACTAAAATTGGTAAAAAAAAAATTTGGACCGTCCTTAAAGCTTAAATGTTATAAAGTATACGTAGACCCTTGGTAGACTTATGCTGAAATAAAATTTTCTACCGGTTTTAGTAAAGTAAACTTAATATTCGAAAGTAATATAAGATATTGTTACAGACTTTAGTTAGTGTTTAGTTATTAGAAATATAAAAGGTTATAATTATTTTATTTAGGTTAATAATTTATTTAAAATAGGTTACCTTAGTTTTTCCCTTTTTCGACGGTCATTGCGGATTATCCTAAGGGCGCTGGAGACATCCTTTTTACACTTTTCTTACATCCTGTAGTAAAAGAATCCTTCCAGCTAATTCTAGACTTTTCCAGACTTTTCCATTCTTTTCCACTTCACTATAAAAAGCGCGAGGAAAACCGCACGGGCCAGTTTAGTTTTGTATTCTGACGAGATAAGAAGTTGACAGACAGTTAAAGGTTAAACAGTTGTCATTATTACGTTACGTTAAAGAGTTACCATAGAAACGTTTGTAAACCAAATATCCAATAAAAAGGTGTAAAACCAGGATCCGTGTTTTTATACGGGGTGTCACGGAACAATATATTACATCCCAAACTGATGCTTCTATGTAACTAAAATTGGTAGAAAAATATTTGGACCGTCCTTAAAGCTTAAATGTTATAAAGAATACGTAGACACTTGCTAGACTTATTGTTAAAATAATTTTTTTTACCGGTTTTAGTAAAGTAAACTCAGTTTTCAAAAGTAATATAAGATATATTACATCTAAAACTGATGCTTCTATGTAACTAAAATTGTAAGAAAAAAAATTTGGACCGTCCTTAAAGCTTAAATGTTATAAAGTATACGTAGACCCTTGGTATTGCTAAAATTTAATTTTCTACCAGTTTTAGTAAAGTAAACTCAGTATTCGAAAGTAATATAAGATATATTACATCCGAAACTGATGCTTCTATGTAACTAAAATTGGTAGAAAAAAATTTGGACCGTCCTTAAAACTTAAATGTTATAAAGTATACGTAGACCCTTGGTAGACTTATTGCTGAAATAAAATTTTCTATCGGTTTTAGTAAAGTAAACTCAGTATTCGAAAGTAATATAAGATATATTACATCCCAAACTGATGCTTCTATGTCACTAAAAGTGGTAGAAAAAATATTTGGACCGTGCTTAAAGCTTAAATGTTATAAAGTATACGTAGACCCTTGGTATTGCTAAAATTTAATTTTCTACCAGTTTTAGTAAAGTAAACTCAGTATTCGAAAGTAATATAAGATATATTACATCCGAAACTGATGCTTCTATGTAACTAAAATTGGTAGAAAAAAATTTGGACCGTCCTTAAAGCTTAAATGTTATAAAGTATACGTAGACCCTTGGTAGACTTATTGCTGAAATAAAATTTTCTATCGGTTTTAGTAAAGTAAACTCAGTATTCGAAAGTAATATAAGATATATTACATCCCAAACTGATGCTTCTATGTCACTAAAAGTGGTAGAAAAAAAATTTGGACCGTCCTTAAAGCTTAAATGTTCTAAAGTATACGTAGACCCTTGGTATTGCTAAAATTTAATTTTCTACCAGTTTTAGTAAAGTAAACTCAGTATTCGAAAGTAATATAAGATATATTACATCCGAAACTGATGCTTCTATGTAACTAAAATTGGTAGAAAAAATTTGGACCGTCCTTAAAGCTTAAATGTTATAAAGTATACGTAGACCCTTGGTAGACTTATTGCTGAAATAAAATTTTCTATCGGTTTTACTAAAGTAAACTCAGTATTCGAAAGTAATATAAGATATATTACATCCCAAACTGATGCTTATATGTCACTAAAAGTGGTAGAAAAAAAATTTGGACCGTCCTTAAAGCTTAAATGTTATAAAGTATACGTAGACCCTTGGTAGACTTATTGCTGAAATAATATATTATCTCTATCCAGTTTTAGTAAAGTAAAGCTTAGTATATAACTGAATAGTAATATAGAGATATATTACATCCGAAACTGATGCTTCTATGTAACTAAAATTGGTAGAAAAAAATTTGGACCGTCCTTAAAGCTTAAATGTTATAAAGTATACGTAGACCCTTGGTAGACTTATTGCTGAAATATTTTTTTTTATCGGTTTTAGTAAAGTAAACTCAGTATAAATAATAGTAATATAGGATATATTACACCCCAAACTGATGCTTCTATGTAACTAAAATTGGTAGAAAAAAAATTTGGACCGTCCTTAAAGCTTAAATGTTATAAAGTATACGTAGACCCTTGGTAGATTTATTGTTGAAATACATTTTTTACCAGTTTTAGTAAAGTAAACTCAGTATTCGAAAGTAATATAAGATATATTACATCTAAAACTGATGCTTCTATGTAACTAAAATTGTTAGAAAAAAAATTTGGACCGTCCTTAAGCTTAAATGTTATAAAGTATACGTAGACCCTTGGTATTGTAAAATTAATTTTGACCAGTTTTAGTAAAGTAACTCAGTATTCGAAAGTAATATAAGATATATTATATCCGAAACTGATGCTTCTATGTAACTAAAATTGGTAGAAAAAAATTTGGACCGTCCTTAAAGCTTAAACCTGATGCTGCTATGTAACTAAAATTGGTAGAAAAAAATTTGGACCGTCCTTAAAGCTTAAATGTTATAAAGTATACAGAACCTTGGTAGACTTATTGCTGAAATAAAATTTTCTACCAGTTTTAGTATAAGTAAACTCAATATTCCAAAGTAATATAAGATATATTACATCCAAAACTGGTGTTTCTATGTCAATTTTACCATAGAGGGAGCTTTTTTTCATTGCTTTCCCATCAATATATATTTTTTTTATTTTAGACGTCAATAATTATTGGTGTAAAATTTTTTTACCAAATATCATTCAAAATCAAATTAAAATTTCAAAATATTCGTCAGCTCGAAAAAATTTCCGGAAATAATTTGACTTCTAATAGTATTACTAGTGAGAATTTAACGTATTAGTATAAAAAATCAAGAGACAACCGGTGAACTGGTTTGACTTTTATCCTCGAAAAATAAGTGAGCTTCTTCTAAAATCTTCCGCCCCTAGGACGCTGCCGCCCCTAGGCCGCGGCCTATATGGCCTATTGACAAATCCAGGACTGAGTAGATATCAATATAACCTCGTATAGTATAAGTTCAAAATCAGATTTTTAAAGAATAGAATCTTTGATGTAAACAATACATAACACTATTATTATGTACCCAATAATATGTTGCTTGTAAAAAGATATGGTTATCTAAATTACTAAATCACAGACCGATCTACCTTGGAAAGTTGTTAATTCAATATACCTACCTGTCAGAGACGTGCATTGTAAGATCTCGATTCCCATACATTTATAACTTTCCGACCACGAACGACAGACATACCGTAACCGTTTCTGTTTCTCCTGCTTTCAGTCCGGTTTGCAGGAGCGGCGGTATCGTAAGTTTCAGATATTTTTTGTGCCTCTTCGTTTTTTTGTTCGCGCCGAAACACGCGTTCTATTATGTTTTTGTGGTTTACTTACTTGTAGTTTTTTAGTTCTTTTTTTTTTAAAAACATTTTACACAAAAAAATATGACGGAAAATAGTACATCTGGGGTAGCTAATGGAAGTTCTAATATGGAAATTGCTCAGAGCAATCAGGTAAAATTTACTTAGATTAATAATATATGTAGTAAACATTTTAAAAAAATATTTCTGTGCTTTTTGTTAATTTTGTCAAATTTTTTATGAAGTTTTAAGAATTTTTTATTTTTATAAACTGACAAAGTTTTTGATGTATGTAAATATCCCCAAATATTATTAAAATGTTAGTTTTGACTAAGCAAAATTTAAATATAGGATCTCAAAAAGGGTATTATACTATAATATGTGCAAACCGTTATTTTCAACGCGCTTAAGTGATCTACTCATTACTTAAAAAAAAACTTTACATTTTACCGAGCATTTTACCTACTATTTATTTCGATTGAAGTATTTATTAGTGTCAGACAGAAACAGGATTTTTAGCCGAAACTGAAACCGAAATCTATTTAAACAAGATAAAATATGTATTTTTTACTAAGGGCTAAAAGCTAGAATATTTTTTACACATATACAGACTGTTTACTCGTGTTAAATAAAAACGAATAATAAAATTACGTTACAATAGTTATTATTATGATATAAGTGTTAAAAGTCCAATTTTAAGGCACGAATTTGAAAGTTTGCAGAATGAGCTAAGCGAGTTCTGCAACTCACATGAGTTCCTTAAAACGTACTTTTAACACAAATATCATACAATATTTTTTTCTACAAACGCAATAATGCAGTTAAAAATTAAATTATTCAAAAATTGGAAGATATAGTTTTACATAGCATCGTATATAAAAATGATTGAAGTTGGCATTTATTAATAAATTCTAACAACCATTGTTGATGCTGGTGAGAATGCAGTTTTTTCTGTTCAGTCCACCTCAACTACAGGGAATGCTAGAACTGTAGAAAGAATTTGTTTTTCAAGTTGTTTAAATGGTACAACTAATATAAATGTTAGTAAATAAATAAACGTTGACATTAACTTTAAAAATTTGACATTTCACTTTTAACACTGGTGCTTTAAATTGCTACTTTAAGGCACTAGTGCTTTAAAGTAACATTTTTAAGGCATCTAGATAGCGTTAAAAATTGAATTTTTAACAGGTTTGTAAAAAAATAGTCATTTATTTATTTATGTCATATTACCATTAACAATTTAACATGAACATGCTATAGACTTACCCTTGTAAGTAAACTTTGTCAAAAATCACACACTGAGTTTCGGCCTATTTTTGTCCGAATTCGAAACTGGAGTCAAAACTAGATTTTTTGACTGAAACTAGCAGATACCAAAACTGAAACCAAACCTTCGGTCGGTATTTAGTATTTATATATTTGTGCACAAGGTACAACTAACTGGAAGCTTATACCAGACTATTAGTATCACAGGACCATTAAGAAATTGAGCTTAGAAAAATTAGTTTTTTTTTTAATAATTTGGTAACGTTATTCTTTCTTAACAAAGTGTTTTAAGATAAAAATGTAGGTATTTTTAATCTTTTTTTGGTTCGAAGCTATTTTAATGACATGACATGAAAAATTAGTGTTTTCAGATTCCGGTTTTACTATAACTAAAATTCTAACATTTTCGATTAATGCGGAAGTGTACAGTGACGGTCATTAAATCTTGGGCAAAAAATTTGTCAAATTTTGACTTTTTTGCCAATTTTTGTAAATCGCTTTTTTTACCTTGATTTACTTTTAATTATATAAACAAAGCAAAAGGTAAAATAAAATATTTATATTTTATAAAAACTAACAAATTAATAAATTAATTAATAATTTAATAAATTCAAACAAACTTTTTACTAATATTTTATTGCGGCCCCGTTTTTTTCTAAGACAGGGTTTATCCGGATACGCTGCTCTTCCATCCATTCATCGACTTACCGGGCCGTATGAACGCGACGGTTATCTTTCTGAAAGATAAAATTTCTGTCCGGAAATCGATCCAGTACAGAAGGAAGCATGATTTATGTAGTAGAATTATATATACCTTCGCATTGAACCTTTCTTCGATAAAATAACATACACCAATTCCTTGTGCACTTAGCCACCCCAAACATTTACCGAAAATCGCTCACTACTTCTGTCCTTTTGGGTATATTTTTCATCAAATTGTGTTCATTGAGGCCTGTATACCTTAAGTATTGTAGCACGACTGAAACACTTTTTTATCGGTGAATATAATTTTTTCCCAGAAAATCAAAAGTTTCATGTAAAATTATAGAGCAAATCCAATCGTTGTTCTTTATTTGCATTTGTTAAAAACGGTTTTAAGGCTGCCGGGTGGCAGCGCAATTCGGATATTTGCCTTATTCTTCGCCGGACCGTTCTAACCGATGCTGGGAAATTGCTTTTCGTTTTTGCTGTAACTAAAGATTTAAATGGTTGGTTTCTCAAAACATTAACTAAATTATTGTTTTCTTCTTAATTCGATAGTTTGGGGCGAGCACTTCCAGCTCTTCTCTGCCATTTTTTTAACAAAATCAATAGTACTCTTTGGGATGTTAGATAAGCTCTTCCATCACATACCTTTCTGGCTAACCTCTCCGCTCAATATAATAAATAATTAATACTTTTTGATCTAAAGTTAGGTTTGGCATTTAAAAAAATACGGACACCTGTTTCTTTATTAGGTTTTTCAACAGGTAGTTATATTCAGTAGAAGGTGGCATAAACCTATTTTACGAGAGGGAAAAAGAATTGCCCAAGATTTAATGGCCGTTACTGTACATAATAAGCTAGACATTTTATAATTAAAACAAAAAATATAATTTTTTTATTAAAAAAGTAAAGAAGGCAATGATGCCGCCTTGTACAGGTGTCCCAAATTCGAGCCTCATCATTGGGATTACGGAAACTTGAAGAGATAGGAGGTCGGTTAAATGGAGGCAAAGTTGCGCAATTTGATGCTGATTAAAATGCCATCTTAGAAGTTTAAAAATTTTAAATACTTTCGAAGACTTTTGGAAAAAACCAAATATTCGCGATTTTATTTTAATTTTTTTATGACTCTATTTAAATAGATGTAACAGAATAAACTTTACATTCTTTTGCTACTTTTTTTGTTCTACAAGATAGTGTTATTAAATTTACACACCGACGTTTCGTCTTTAAGCTACCATCATCAACTATGTTTTTGAAAGACCGCCCTGGATTTCTTCAAGTTGCCGAGATCCCAATGATGAGGCTCGAATTAGGGACACCCTGTATATTATTAAAATTAAAACGCAGAAAAGTGCTCATTTGAATCTAGTCTGTTATTTTTTAATGATTTTTCTATTTTATAAATATTTTGTAAATAAAGTTTTAGGGTAGTTCTAAGTATTCATGTATGCATTAAAATGGTTAAAGTAACTAAAATTAGTAAAATTTACAATAATTTTAAACAATTAATAAAATTATAATAATTATCATGGGTATTTAAACATTAAATTATATATTTTTACTATTTTTATTACTTACTGGTTCGTAGAAAGTAATTATCTAATATTTTATAAGGTCGCTTTAATTATATAATAATTATTATTATTTACGAGTATTATTTTTATTTTCTTTAGATACTGTTAATAACAAGTTATTTTTAGGTTTCCCTTTTTAAATGCCATATACAGGGTGATTCAAAAGTACTTTGACAAACTTCACTCCAATATGAATTGTCCAAATAAATATATGTACGGAAACGCTTCGTTTTCAAGATACAGGGTGTTAAAGTTTTATTTTTATTTTCGTTTTTTTTTTTAAATAACTCTCCAAATACTGACCATAATTAAACGAAAATTGGTATTGGCAGGTTTTTGAGGTGTCAAATTCGAATCTGATGTTATAATTGCTCCTACTCGTAGGGAGCGCCACCTACACGCCTTTTTTTATTTTGAAGATTTACAACTTTTTTTGCTTACCTACTTTTGGCACATTTTTTATTAAAAAAATCAATTCCTTCATCACATCTAGAAGTCGCTACAAACAACCGTTTTCTAGATATTTGGACTTGAAATTTTCAAGTTGATTATTTAATAATGTATGTTGAAGTTATTATTTTGCATTTTTCGCAAGATGGCTTAAGAAATGAATTTGACGTTTAAGTAAGTAGTTATGGTAATTACATATTATGTGACAGTTAAACGTTTCTTGTTAGTTTTTCTGCTTTATCATTTAATTGTTTCTGTAAGTATTAAAACACTTATTTTGAAATAATAAATTATATAAACAATAAGGCTTATTTGGCCGATATGCATTTCGTTTATGGCCTTGCGGATGGCAATGCGCGCAAAGCAAGACGTATTTACCATCAGTACTCGATTTCCTAATCGAGTACTGCCTTCAGCTCCAATATTTGCCAGTCTCCACCGCACCTCCTGGGTAGAAAGTTATAAATCTTTAAAAAAGAAAAACACTTGTACGAGTAAGAGCAATAATAACATCAGATTTGAATTCGACACCTCAAAAAAGCTCCCAATACCAATTTTCGTTTAATTATGGTCAGTATTTCGAAAGTTATTAAAAAAATAACGAAAATCAAAATAAAACACTCTGTATCTTGGAAACGAAGCGTTTCCGGACATATATTTATTTGTTTGGACACTATATAATGGAATATTGTAAGGGATCACCTCCTGAAGTTTGTCAAAGTACTTTTGAATCACCCTGTATAATAAAAAAATAGGTTCAATTGCTTTATTTTTATGAACCTTTAAGGTCTTTCGGTGTTGTTATTAAGTAACAAAGTCTGTGAGTGCCTGTCTGTGGTCAGTTTTAGGTTTCATGGTTAAATCGCCCTATAAAATAAAATAAATCTGGTACAAAAATTTGTTGGGTAATTTCAAAGGGCTTTCCAAATGTGTTATTTATTATGGTTATGGCACCTATAATAGGGTGGTCAAGATAATAAATTAAAGATACTGCTTAAGGAAACAAAACCACACCTTAATTTTGGATTGTTTTCTGAATTCCACATGGATCTTGGTAAACCTAAGTTATATGTTTTGATTAGGTATACAATATCTTTTGTTCTTTTTTTTGGCTCTTCAAAAAGACACATTTTATTTATATTCGAACAGGAAAGCAAAATAAACGTCTAAGAAAAAAGTGAATCGTGTACCGTTTGATTATGCACAATTTAACTTAATTTTTAATTGCATTGTATTGCCTTGTTTTTATAAAAATCGGGTTTATAGATACCACAGCCCAATTTTGTGTAAAACATTAACAGTATTATTGTAAAACTAAGTATACTCGTACATTAGTGTAGGCTGTTTTTGGGCTGCTTACTTATTATTTGACGCCTTTCCATGTTGAGGGATTAGTCGGACATATACGGACAATTACGCACGACCAGTGGGTCGTATGACTACGCATCCAATGGACGGCCAGCCGTATCCGAAGCCCCATTATGCCTCGATAAGAGCACTAAAACTACTATGGTACGTTCCACAATAATTCGTTGATTTCTTGTTTTACCTGCTACTGTTAGTCGTAAAACTCAATATACCCGCATGTAGGTCCGGACTTAAAATTTTCTTTATTTATTATTGTACCTAGTTCTTGGTTTATTATGTAGGTTATAGGCAAAAGGCAGATGTTGAATATAAAGCATAGTCTTTTCGCCTTGGTTCAACAGTCGTTTGGACTTTGTCAAGGTATTTTCGTGTGTGCTATTGAACATCCAAAATAGCCAACTCTTAATATTAGTAGGTAATCAGGACCTGTACCCTTTCAAAAGGTGCGGTGCCTACACAATAGATATTTGTCAGGCAACCTATTTATGGTTGGGTTTTTCACTGAGGGTTGTAATTTACATTTTATTGCGGTCAAGAAATCAACGAATTTGTGTGAAACGTACCATACAAAAAGTGCTGAGCATTGTGCCGCATAATGCGCTTTTGTGCGGTAATTAAAAAAAAAAGTAATTTAGTGATTACGGTGTTTTCTTAAAATTTTAGTTATTACTGTGAATGACTAAAATCATATGTAAAATATTATAGTCAGGCGGCTCTAGACTTAATTATCTGGGTGGTCTAACGCTTCTTCAGCTCCGTACAATGTTTTACCGGGACGGTAATTTTACGTGGCAATAATCTATACAAAGTGGTACTTTTGTATATATTATTGCTTTGTCGGCCCATGATTGTAATAGCAAAACGTGAAATGACTAGGTATTTCATGGAATGACTGATTTTAGCCTTAGACGCCGACATATATATTTTAATATTTTTTTGTATTGTAATGATTGATATTCAGGTAAATATGGGTTTTACGGCCATGATTGCCTATTTTTGTATCGCCATAAACGTATAATTAAACATTGGCAATATCTCCGGATATCCATTATTATTACAAAATTATGGCGAAAAAACCAGGGTCGGACGAATGCGTTGGCGATAAAATTTATACATATTTCTGAAATTATTGTTAATTCTTTACAATTACAAGCAGCAGAAGTTTTAAAACTGTGTATAACATAAGTATATATTTTCAAAAGATATACAGGGTGTTTTCCAATTGAATGTCAATATTTAAGGGGGCAAATTTTAGGTCCATTTAAAGAAGAAAACTTCATATAAACATATGTCCTAAACGTCTTAACTTGTTAAATACAGTGTGGTAAAATTTTTAAAAATAAATCGTTTATTATTAAGGTCTGTAATACTACTTTAGATATTTTAATAAAATTTAGCATACATGTACAATTTACAAAGAGGCATTTTTAGTGTACCATATTTTTTAATTTCTACCAGTGGCGTTCGTACGGAATTCGACCTGCCTATTTTGGCCGACATTGATGGTACGCCACTGATTTCTCTAAAATAAAAATTATTTTTAAAACCCCCCTTCATTTCTAAGCAAAGTTGATGACCACCTATTTTTTTTCAATCCGATGCACGGTTTTCGCTTAAAAAAATTAATGTTTTCTGTGCATGATCATATCAATATCGGTAAACAATATCACTATGAAGAGAAATATCTAGATTTATTTTTTTATGTGAAAATCGTGCGTCGGACTAAAAAACATCTAGAGATCAAATCTGCTTATAATTTTTATAGTCCGACGCACGGTTTTCACCTAGAAAAATTAAATCTAGATATTTCTCTGCATGGTGATTTTGTTTACCGATATTGTTATGATCATGCAAGAAACGGTTTTTATTTTTTTTAAGCGAAAACCGTGCTCTGATTAAAAAAACACTTGACCAACTTTGCTTAGAAATAATTGGGGATTTTAAAAATAATTTTTATTTTAGTTTTTTTTTTAAATCAGTGGCGTACTATCAATGTCTGCCAAAATAGGCGGGTCAAATTCCGTACGACACTGGTGGAAATTAAAAAAATGTGGTACACTAAAAAAGCCTTTTGATACATAGTACATGTATGACAAATTTCATTAAAATATTGAAACTGGTATTACAGATATTAATAATAAATAATTCATTTTTGAAAATTTTATCACCCTGTATCTCAAATGTTAAGACGTTTAGGACATATTTAAAGTTTTCTTCTTAAAATGGACCAAAAAATCGCTCCCTTAAATATTGACATTTAATTAGAAAACACCCTGTATAGGCGTTGGGGCTAGTATACGTTTATTTAATTTTAAAATTATTCGGACAAGTATTTTAAATTGTGACAAATATAAAACTACAGTAATTCTACTAACTACTACTTCACACCTAACATATGCGATTTTTGAGCCTAATTTTTAAAATTTATGTTCTTGATACACGTATGTCGTCGCTTATATATTTCTGTTTTCTTTTTATTAACAACAGATGTGAAAATGACTGCTCGCATGCATACTTCCAAGCCATTTTCTGCAAATTGGAATATAAAACTGCATTTTTGCACAAAAATATTTCAATTACAACTCATACTATTACATTGACCATCAAGGAGCGTGTATTTAGAAGCTGTGTCATTTTGTAATTTAATGATTTTTCCTGGATTTATTCAAGTAGCTCTGTCGAATTTCACTAACGTCTCGTCTGGATGACATTACCCAGGTGATAATGAAGGTTGTATAGAGGTTGTGGTGTCACTACTGTGTTGTCTAAAACCTAAAACTGCCTTGAAATACAATAATTTCATGTTTTAAAACTTGGATACCGTACGCAGACCTGGGTGGAAATAGGTTAAACATATGAAAACGGCACCTAGTTAATAGGTACTGAGGCTTTGGACTAAATTAAAAAATTAAAAATTTTATTTTAAAAAGATTTTGAATCATTTTTTGAATGGTTTCTTTTTTATCTCCAAAACATTCTACAATTTGCCATTTTTGATTTAGAAAAATACCTTGTAAGTTAGCATGATTACTGACCTTCTGAGAGTATGGAATACCTGCATTTTTTGTTGTTGTAACCATGGTTACTGTTTTTGAACCAATGCAATACAATTTTTGTTCAGATGTTTTTCTTAATCGAAAATAAAGAGATCATAGAAGGAACCGGCCAAACTCTCTTTTTTTAGAATCTGCAGGTAACTGAGAACTCTGTTTTTCGTACTTTTGTTAATTTAAGTAATTATCTTTTAATATTCACAATCTTAATGTTGATTTTTTCTATCCACTAGCCGATTTAACATGCGAATGTATTGACATTGTCCATTAGTTTATTACTCCCAAACCCTGTGTCTGCAAATTTAATTTGTTTAAATGTGAACCATTTTCTACAGGATTGTTGGTTGCATTTAAAATTTTGAATTACCAAATTGTTTCAATAAGTCATTATTGTTTTCTTTAACACAAATAATTCGGTTTCATCCCGGTGGTCCGTGGACCACTGGTTGAGAACCTTGCTATAGTCAAAAGAGATTTTATAAAATACATCTCCTAAAATCTTACAACTTTTTGAAAAACAATATCTTTAAAAATCGAGTAATATGTCATCGCTTTTGTTAACCTGGATAACTATAGATAATGTCTTAGAAATATTCGTATAGCGTTTTTCTCGTAACTACAAATATGTGTAATTGTGGTTTTATCATTAAACAGACAATATTTTCTTATCTTCTTCTACTAAATAATAACACAAAGGAAATTATTTTTTTACAATTGATGATAAACAAAATGATAACTGTCCCTTTTTGTTCTCAAATTGTTAGAAGGTAAAAATATTTATTAAAAGTCAAATGCATATATTTTTTTAAAAAATTTTCGTGCCATTTTGTTCCGTAATATTTTGCTTTAAATTAGTGCTATATATCACTTTTTCCGAGAATTCTTTATGCATTAAATTCCCTTTGACGCAAAACGTTGTGGTACAAAGTAAATCCTGAAAAATTACCAAGTCTGCGGTTTGTGCAACCTTTTACAAGTCATGTTTGCTGTAAGATATAAGAGACCTTTTAAATTTACTTAATGAGAGTAAAATATAAAACTGCAATTATGACCTACAAACTGTTGGCAAATAGTTGCTTTTCATTATTTTAGCTAAATAACTATTATTTTAAAAATTCTATTAAGTTTTTGCTACTCTTTTACGGCCGAGTGATGATCGCGTCGATAAATTTAGCAATGGACTTAGCAATAATTGTTAAAAGTAAACAACGGATTAGAATGTTTAACAAAACGTCATTTTCAGTGTTATTCAATGATTTTAGTAGGCAACCTGTCAAAATCTGACATTTTGTTAAACATTCTAAACCGTTGTTAATTTTAACAATTGCTAAGCTATCGCTAAATTTAACAACGCGACTCGGCCGTTATAGCCTACTGAATATTAAGCTGTGCTGTTACTTATGGAGACCTAACGCTTGCTTTTACTGTGACGTCTATATTTTGTGGTTCCATGAAGGCTGAAGGCTTTAAGCCTAAGTACTCAAGTACCTTTGGTTTCTTAAGGAAATTAAGAGAAAGTTTATTATTGACATAGGAATTACTAGTTGAGCAGCCGTCAACGTAGCATAACTTAAAAATGTCAGCTACAAACTTTTCGCAAATTAATTCTTTAACGTATACATTGTGCACAGATTGAGTGCATGCATGGGATCTGAAATTTTAAATTTACCAAATTGTTAAATTATAGCAAAATTTCGATTTAGGTGCCTGGACCACTGTGCCGTTGGCAAAGTTGTAAAATTCCTAGAACTTCCGAGATATCTAAAAAAATCGAAATTTGCTTTTGTTTTTATTTTTTTTTCTATAGCGTTATTTAAAGAGATATGGAAATTTTTATCAAAAAGAAAACTTTCTTATGCTACTTCCTTAAGTCACAAAAGTTAGTTTTCCAGTGCGACGTTTCGTTTTCGTTAGACATCATCAATTTATTTTTAAATACTGACTGTTTTTTTATAAAATTTTTTGAACCTTTTTTCCTAATTTAATTTTGTATAAATTATATTTACTTTCAAACATGATTGAATTCCCCCTTAGCAAAATGATGTTCTTTCCCTGTTCGTTCGTTTGTCCTTGTCTTACTCATTTTTCTCTTATGGAAAATGTGTTTATTTAACAGAAAAATATTAAGCTGTTATACCTAAAGTTGCAAATAGTGCTTTTAATTTTAAAAAAATTCAATAAACAATTGAGTTTTTGCATTTAAAAATAAAGTTGATGATGATTTAACGAAACAAGGGATTAGAAATCTCAACGCATTTCTGTAGAAGCTTTTAGTGGACCTGAAAATTAATTTGTTCTTTCGTTTTCATTCTTAAAATAAGTCTATCGTAAAAAAATTAAAACGAATATAATTTCGTTTTTGAAACGCAACGCTTCTTACTGGACTTTATTTTGTCGGCATGAGGTAGGTTAAGCCTAATACTCAACTTGGGTTCTTAAATTAAGAGAAGTTCATTATTCATAGGATTTCGGAGAGCCGTCATGCATACACTTGAATGCAGTGCAACGTCTGTTTTAACATATAAGTGTTTTTCAGAAGTCCCGAAACGGTCTCATATTTTGTAAACCGCAATAAGGAAAAATTTGTACACTTTTTAAGATAACGTAGGCAACTTTGTTTTTTTAAATACAATACCTAGTTAATTTTCATTGCAGTGATTTCAAGGCATTGCCATTACTAAAACCTTTAAATGTCAGAACTTTATTTTACGTAGTTTCTAAAATAAGGTTTTAGCAAGATGGGGCATATATTATTCCAGAGAGATGCGTACACTTTCAAACGAAACTTTTCCAAACAGGTAGATTGAACGACGGAGAAGCATGATTTGGCCAGCTGGATCCGCTCGCCTTGATACCTTTTGACTTTTTGTTTTGGGGATATAGGAGTAACCGTTAATTTATTATAAATAATAAAAATGCAAAGTTGTCATATTTCAGAAACTACATGAAATGAAGTTCTGAGATTTAGAGGTTTCAGTAATAGCGATGCCCTGAATTAAATGCATTAAAAATAAACTGAGGTTACCATCCAAAAAATAAAATTTCCTACTTTATCTTAAAGAGCATACACTTGGCAACATGGCAGATTTTAGTATCGTCAGGCGTATTTTAAAACCACTATGTATTAATTTTTACAAATTTTCATTGTGTCGTTTGCGAAATACGAGGCAGTTCTGGGATTTTTAAATAAAAATTCAGGTTGCTATATTTTAGCAAGTATATAAAATAAAGTTCTGAGATTTGAACGTTTTCGTAATAGCGAGGTGCGAAATTAATTGCAATAAAAGTAAATAGGGCATTGCATTTGAAAAAACAAAAAAAAACAAGGTTGCCTACCTTTTCTCAAAAAGTATACATTTTGCAACACTGTACATATTCTTATCAATTTGGGCGTATCTAATTACTATGTAGTAATTTTTATGTTTTGGGGTCATAATAAATGAAAATAACAAATTAAAAGTTAGAGATAGGAAAAACGATGAATGTCGCAAAATGGGTAATTTAAGATAAAACGTTTTTAATATTAACTTACACACATGATATTAAGGAAGGTTCTTAAAAAATAAAATTGAAGTGGCAGCAAGCTACATATAAAAGTAATTAATTAATTTATTTTTAGAGTAATATCATAAAAAGTTTTTTTTTACGAGTGTTATGTTTTTTTTATGGTGAAAAAATGTTTAAGTTTCACAGTTTGGCTGGTAAAATGGTGTCCTTAAATACAACACCTATACGTTAATAACACCAAAAGATTTTACTTTACAAAGCTTATTGGACAGTATTTAAATGGTACTTAATTTATGCCATTTTTATTTTTCTTAGTACCTGCTTCTTCGTTTTTGATCCGCTTTTTTGTTAGCCACGTCAGTCATTCTTTTTAACATTACGATAATACTGATTTTTCTCGAAAATAAATCATTGCTTCAATAAATATTTACTAAAACTACTAATAAAAACAGTTCTACAGCAATCAACAAGTAGCCACGCGACGCCACCAGGACGAGGTAACCATCAGCGGTAGAACTGAAACCCCAGCATTATTTCCTCTGACGCTGGAACCTTATCTTTTCTTCCCCATAGTGCATTTACGGTAATGCATATATTTCGGGACTCTAAGGGTTTCTTTTATTGAATAACTTATTTTAGCTCAAAATTTAACGTTTTTCCCACCGACTCTTCAAATGGAGTTTTTTTTTGGTATAGTTACCTTCAGAAAAGGTTATTACTTCTTATTAATTTATAACTATAAGCTTGTTTATTATACGGCTGTGTTTTCCTAAGTAAAAACAAAATTTGATTCCAAAGAATTCCTTTCGGAAACTTTTTTTTCGCTACCCTGTATATAACTGGTTGTTTTGGTCTAGACTTTTCCGTGAAAATTTTTAGTTTATTAATATGTAGAACATTGAATAAAGTAATTTTGCTTTGAGTCTTAGGAAAAAAATCCCATATGGCAAAAACGTGCCCCACGCCGTTTGAGACTTTATCATTTGTCATAAAACTTTTAACAGTAGCCATAGACAAATAAATCCTTTTAACGGTAAAATGCCATGTTTACCAAATTAACTTAAATTAATTCCTATACTTTTAAAATAATTTAAAACAATAAAGAAAACAGACCGCAACAACGCTTTCTGTTTTTACTTAATCAACTACTTTCAGTCCGGTTTGCCGTATCCGAGATATCGCAAGTCTGAAATATATTTCCCTGCCGCTTCGCATTGCGCGTTTACTTGGAAACTCGCGTTTTAAGTTTAATATGTACTGTTCTCTTTTAGTTTTTGGTAAATTTGCAGCAACTTTTATTATAAACAATGAATGAGAATAACATTACGTTTGCTTCAAGCAGTGGAAGAACTAGTATGCATATCGATGATAACAATCAGGTAAATTTGTTAATAGTGTTTTGCAGTGAAATTTATTGAGATCAAAAATTACCTTTATTTAGAAATAATATTGTTGACTCACGTGGGAAAACAATACGTACATAGCAGATATGTTTCTGTACTGTTGTGGCGGATTCATTTATTGAAAAGTTTTCGTTGGGTATACACACCAAAAAGAAATTTTATACAGTGAAACCGCTTTGTTTTTTGTCCCGGGGTAAAGAAACAGAGCCCTCTTATTCCTATTAATCCCTTTAATTTAGCAGATCGCCTAAAACAGAAAAGGAAAAACCTCCAAAAAAAACCCAATAAATTCAGTACCCATCTACATTTCGGTGGCACCTCTGGCACCGTTTTCAAGAAAAAAATGAAGTATAAAAACTTAACTTAAAATTAAATAATTTTGACGTAATCCCAACTTAAAAAAATGGCTCCAGAAATTAATATTTTTTATAAATTTTTACCAATTTCCATTTTATTTATTATTTAATTCTTAGTTAAGTCTTTATACTTCTTCTTCTTCTTCTTCTTCTTCCTGGGAGCCGTCTTTCACTACCGGAGGCAGCGCAGTCTCTTGGGCTTTTTGTGCCTAATCTCCCATTGTCTTTTATACCAATCCTCCCATTAGTCTTGTTCCTTCTACAAGTCTGTATAACCCCGAGACTGGTTGGTTGATATATTCCTGTGGGCTCATTTTCGATTGCCCAAATAATGCCTGTCTTTTGTGATTTAACGCTTCACATTCACACAGTATGTGGTGGGCTGTTTCTTCCCCCTCATCGCACATTCTGCAACTTGAGTCCCCATTGTATGAGCCGATCTTGTGTAGGTGTCCTCTTAGGTTATCGTGCCCTGTTAGCAACCCTACTGTTATGCGAAGTCTTTTCCTACTTTGTCTTAGTAGTTCTTCCTTCGTTCTTTTGGATGGGCCCCTTATGAAGCCCTTTCCATGTCTTATTCTACCGAGGTTCTCCCAGTATTCCTTGCATTTGTTTCGGATCCATTCCCTTGTTTGCCCTCGTGCTGTGGTTTTGGTCACTCCAAGGGCAGGTTCTGGTCCAAAGTATGGTGTGGATGATCCATGTCTCGCTAGCTCATCTGCTTTTTCGTTGCCTTCTATTCCCGAATGTCCTGGTACCCACATTATACTTTATTTGTATCTTAAAAACCGTGGCAGACTTGCCTTGCTCGCTTGTAGATAAGTCTTTGAATTGTTTGGGGGTTTTCTTGTTTTTTGTTTTTAAGGCGATCTGCTAGTTCAGAAGGGTCAATAGGACTGACCAGGCTTAGTCTTTTTTGCATGAATCCAACTTTTTAATATTGTTACATGTACTAACTTTCCATACGTGGGTCGGACAATTCTATAAATTAATTACACTGTATGCACTACGTTACAATGTTTTATCCGATCTTCTCTCTGATCTGAATGTTTGAAGGATGGTAATATACCACTGCACCTAGACCTCAGTAGGTGTGGGCGGGACATTCGCAAAGAATGTGTTCCACAGTCTCATTTTCTTGTTCACAGCGTCTACATAATTCTGTGTCCGTTAGACCCATTTTAAATAGGTGTCCTCGTAGCCCGTAGTGGCCAGTTAGAACGCCCATTAGTGTTCGGCGGTTCTTTCTGGATATCGTAAGGCTTTTTTTTCGCTATTGACTTGTCTGGATAGCTCAGCATTATTTTTCGAAGTTGCAGTTTGTAGTATCATCCCATTTTTCGAAAAAAGTCGATGGGAGTATGCTTTAATGATGTCTTTAATCGCTGCTGTTGTCAATCCAGTGGTGGGGACCGGACAAACTAGTTTCCGTCCCGCAGCCGCCTTGGCCAGCAAGTCAGCGGTATGATTACCTTTAGATATGTCATGTCTCTTATCCCAGGTTAGGTTGACCACATTATTTAGAGAGATATTAGTCAGAGCTTGATGACATTTTAGAGCCGTCAATGTACAGGCTAATGGTTTCTTTAGACTCGACTTTTATTGGTATTGTTCCCTTTATGTTGATATTGTGGGGTTTATTGAAAACGAACCTTGCTGCAACTGAGTCCGCTCTTGCCTGTAGAATTGGAAGTTTCTTTGTAACATTCCTCCACAGGCTTCGTTCAGTTGAGCCAGTTCTTTCCTATATTAAATCTATCACTACTCTTATACAACAAACCACGGTTGGCCGTGGCCCTATGTACTTGTGCAATAATTTTGGTAATTGTTTATGTGTATGGCTCCACTTTTTTGGGATGTAAAATCAACATTAATTTTTTTTTAAGTTGTCAAATATTTTTATTCCTAAACTTCATCAAAATAATTTAAAAATGTCAATTTTTCGATTAAATTTTCTTTTTGAAAAAATAGATTAGTTTTGATTATTTTTAAATATTTGTTTCTGCACGTAAAATATAAAACAAATCACGAGAAATTGCTAAACTTAAATGGATGCATTTTATTGACGAAAAACATTTTTTTTAAATTTTACCTAAGGGATTCGTAAATCCGCCGTAAAATAGAACAAAAAAAAAAAAAATGTCAATATATCTATTTTTCAATTTTTATAAAAAAAGGTAATGCCACGTATCTAAACAATTACCATCGTTTTTAAACATTTTTCAAATAATCTTTATATTACGTCCTATAAAATACTAGAACTTTTCCTTATCCAGGAGTGCTACTATGTAACTATTTATAATTGTCATAAGCAGTACTATTTTTAACAGTAATGTTTAATATACAAATGATACATGTTTTTGTACTGTTGTGGTGGATCAGTCTAGCCGCTAGCAAAAAGTTAATAATATTATCAAGTTTTTTTTATAATCATAATTAAAATATATTTTTGTTTGTTTCGTTGGTAAATATATTAAAACTAACAAGCCAACAAAAAAAGACAAATACTATAGATAACATTAAATATCATTTTGTTGCAATTTCTAATAAATACTTAATAAAATAGCTATCTTTATATTTTACGTATGATAAGTAAATGCCTTGTTATTATTGTAGCATTTTTAAAAAAATTAATATGCCTACTAACTTACTTTATTGAGAAAGTAATAAATTTTAAGATTCGTAAGCTTCTGGATTTTTTAATATCTGCTGAATTACCTCAAATTAGACAACAATGAACGTGGAAATTCAGAAATAAAAATTAAATTATAAATATGATTGAATAAAAAAAAGTTAAATTATGCTTTTTTTCTTTGCACTTTGCCTTTCTGGCCATCGTTTACTGGCTGAACTGTGTTCAAGCATATTTGAAACATCACTGACAATATAGACATTTTTCACGTGGACTTTCAATTGTTTTATAAAACGTGATCATCTACCTTAAAAGTGATGTAGTGTTGGTAGGTTGGTAGGTAGGTTTGAAGTGAGTGTACTTTTTACGCCCTCCAATGCGAAAGCTCGGTCTATTGTGGCTCACACCTTTTTATATTTCTCCCAAAAGGATCAGACTTCTAACGAATCCGATACCAGATTGGGAGAGAGTTCTTACATCTTCTCTTACTCGTGTCGCTACCGGACACGAGCACAATATGTGTTCTGGTGTCCCTGTCTCCTGGAGAGTATGACGAGCAGACGATTAGACCCGTCATGCCCTCCTCTCCCGGTCTAGTGACGTGGGTAGCTACCAGGTCCTTGTTACAGAAGCCAGATGTTCTTTCTGAGGCCGCATCTCCGGCCTTACCCTATGAAAACGGTCCTATCCGCTTTCTGTTTAAAGCCAGAGAACCCTTTTCCCTATAAAGGCGGTTCTGTCCGCCTTCCGTTTGGATTCAGGGATCCCTTCCTAAGCACCTGCTTGTTCGGGATGGATTAGCCCTTCGCCGTGAAACAGGCGCCGGTAACTTCAGGGGCACCTTTCGAAATGGATTCACCCGTTTCGGTCTGCGCACCTTTGTCTGCTTGTGACCTTGGGTGGCACCTCTCGAAACGGATTTATCCGTTTCGGTCAGCGCACCTTTGTCACTTTTTTCTGTGAAGGGTTCTGTCCGCTTTCTGTTTGGAGCTAGGAAGTAATGTCCACCACAGCAGAGCCCCGCATTACCGCATAAGGCTAGATACTCTGAGATGTCGCCCTGTATCTCAGAGGCACCGTTGGAGACATCTGTTTAAGGCACAGGATGTCATTCACTCATCAGCACGGTATGCTAACACCTGAGTTAAGCCTTGTGTTCATCTTAGCTTCGGATCCCGTTCATACGCTAGCCAAAAGAGTTGCCGATAACCAGCAACTCTAGCGCATGTTCCAAAAGATCCTACTGGGCCCAACCACGACAACCACGTGTGAACACAGCGGTTGGGAGATGTAGTGTTGAAGCGAAAACATAATAATGCCTCTAGATATACTTTCCTTTTGGGCTTCGTAATGTAACCACGCGTTTTGGAAGCGACATAGTTTTTTCGGGACCGCTGAAGGTGCGGTAAAACCGTGTTTTATATTCCTGAGGACCATTAGGTAGTGTCATAAAAGTTTTTTTGATGTTCTAGGGTAATACACTAGGAAGTTACACAAGCACACAACCTATTTTATGTTTACCAGGTTGTGACCTATTTACCGCCTTACGGCGAAAGACTCTAAGGTGAATGAAACGTGTATAGGCACATGAACTACACTGAAAATGCATTTTTTACTGACTTTGAACAACAAGGCACAATCTTTAAAGGAAAAACAATATAGCAGCATTAAAATACCATCTTAAAAATCGTTAAAACTTTAAAAATGTTACCTTTATGTTAAGTAAACATTGTCTCTACTTGATAAAAAAATGGAATTTAATAAAACGCGGCTTTTTAAACACTAATTAATCTTAAAATTGAACAATAGAAAAGCTAATTAAGGTTATTATCGGGTCAACATGATGGATTCAAACTACTTAAATAAATATTGGATATCATTATGATGGAAAGTTATTTAAACTAGTCTTAACATTATTCCCATTAATTAAACTAATCTGAAGAAGGATTATTTATTGTCTTTTTGCGATTATAATACCCTTGTTTAAGTTTATTCTACTAAAATGGCACTTAACGGTTTTAACTATGCTATTTTCTTTATTCAGAGTAAATGAAGGCTTACGGTTTAAGTAATAAGTACCGTAAGTATTTTATAATATTTCTCACAAAAATATTATTATAGAACCAATGCCCAAGGATGCCTTAATCTTACAGTATATTGTCATTATATGACGACCTTTCCGACTTCGGTGAGCGAACGGCGGCATGATTAAATTCGTTATACCAGCGTTTCACAGTAGAAAAGGATGAAGCTTCATCGCCAATATGCGAAGTAAGTGGATCGATGCTCCTCTATCTAGATATTTTACGTCGAAAGTCCTAATAAGTCATTGCATGAAAATTTTCGCGAGTTAACTCCATTTTTGGCGAGACACAATTTTTAAACTATTCTAAACAACCCAAACCGCGCCTAAATAACAGAACGTTTCTAAAGAACACTAAAATCTTGGACTTTTAATGTTATACTTGTTTGCGATTCTGGGGATCTTTTCTAAAGTTCCTTTACTTTACTTTAAGATACCCACGGTACGTTAGTACCTAGGCCTCAGCTTTCGTGGACTGTCCAAAGATAAAAAAATACGAAATTTTTATAATTGTTTGTTCTTAAGGAGTCTTATTCAAATTAGTGTTTTTGTCTTATTCTGATATTTGTCGATTGTTTTCTTAATCAGTCCCAATTCCTGGGCCAGTCTAAGCAAGATCGGACAACAATGTTTCAAATAAAGGTTGTCAAATGAAATAATGGATATATACAAACCTCGGTATACAGAACACCTACCCACACTGGACATTATTTGCACCAGAATTCTAATCACTCTAATGAGACGAAACAGGGGTCATACGTACTCTATAATATAACCGCGCAGTAACCTTATGTAATAGTAAGGAACTCTGCAAGAGGAAATAGGTAACATAACTAGGGACCTTAAGCAAAACGGATACAGCGGGAGACTGGTAAAGGCAACAATCGAAAAATATCAAAATAAGACAAAAAAACTCTAATTTGAACGAGACTCCACATGACCAAATATTTATGACAATTCCATATATTAAAGGAACTTCGTAAAAGATCCACAGAATCGCTAATAAGTTTAATATTTAAACGATATTTAAATCCCAAACCACTCCAAGAAGTATCCTTACTAAGACGACTCAAAGTTAGAGTTAAAGAACACAAAAAACTTACGGAACGAGGTGAAACATCGAAGTCAGGGATTGGCGAACACCCTTGGTCAAATCAACACCGCATACAATCGAATGGTCGGAAGCAGAAATTATTCATAAACAAACCCACTGGAAGAAAACAACCTTAATGTATTTAGCAAGCCTATTATCGATATTCCGAATATCTGGGAGCTGTTGCTGAACCGTAAAAAATCGGCCAAGCTTTGGTGAACAACGGATAGTATATAAGTCGTAGCTTTAAAGAATAGTTTTTAGTTATTACTTGAAAACGGTTGGAGATACATTATTAACCGAAACGTTGTGTATCAATTAACAAAAAAAAATATTTACAAACTATAACATTGTCTAACACTTTCAAGGAAACGTTGAATGTATTGAGGTATCTATACATTGGGGAAACAAAAAGACCACTGGAAATTAGATTTAAAGAACACAAAAGACATATGGAACGAGATGAAATGTCAATGTCGGTTAAAACAAACAATGAATATTATATAAGTACAACTTTTAAGAGTAGTTTTTAGTTATCACTGGAAAACAGTTGGAGATACATTACTCAGCAAAACGTTGTATTCCAGTTCAGAAATAAAAACAATGGAGGCCTAGGATTTGGTGTTATGTAACATCCTAAAGGAAACGTTCTTAAAAAGGTTATGGTCAAAAATATCAAACTTTCTAGTAAAACCGTCAGATCTGCGTATTGCCAAGGCTTAAAATGTAAATAAAATAACTAATGCCTCTTGTTTAATGCTGTCATTAAAGTGTTCTTGTAGCCTATCCTAATTATAAAGATTACCATGAATAATTCACAGATAAATACAATGCAACACCGACAAAAAAATTATTAACCTGACCTGACTTAAAACAGTTTTTTTATGTCTTAAGGAAGACGATTTTACATCTTATTGGCATTCAGAGAGAACGGAAAAATAACAGGAGTTTATTGCAGTATACCGTGACAAACATAGTTTTGTAACTGCCAAACGCTACAAAAGCGGAAAACAGTGGTAAATATCCATGAAATTGTAACACGACGATTAGCCTTTACGACTGGTTAATTTGGAGTAAAATGGTAAACTGGAACGATTTTAATAAATTATGCAATAAGTAGTATTCCAAAAATATTAATATTTTGTAATCTGTTACCGAATTTTTACAGTTTACATTTTGTTAATCGATTAATTACATTCTTATAGGCGCTTCATATTTTTGGAAAATTAGGAAACAGCTGATAAATTAGCTATAAACTTGTTTTGTTACACAAATTTAAAATATCTTCTAATGTTGGAAGTATATTGTCTAAATATTATTTACCTTAAGTTTGAGCTAGTAATGATTTTGACATTAATTACACAAGTCAACAAATTTAAATTTTTGTAAAGTAACAGTAATGAAAATAGGTTTGTTTGAAGTATTTTAGGTCTTAAACCTGAAAATGATAAGCTAATTACTGAAACACGTACAGTTTTTCTGTTGGAGAGGAGGCGACATATTTTTACAATCTAATATATTTATCTAATATAAACATATAAAACATGTGAAATCTAGGTAAAAACATTACTGAGGATTGATTGTTAAGGGAATAAAAAATATATTGCACGAGATATGATACAGCGACAAAAACGTTCACTTTTTCCTTTTGTGTTCTGTAGCATCATCCCTTTTTAAAAACCAGCAGTAGTCATAGATGGATTCCAGCGTCCCCGGTATCTTGTTTCCATTGTCCTAATGTCCTGGTGAAACCTCTCTTCTTGGTCGTCGCTTACTGTATCCAAATTTTCCGGAAAAAAATTTAAATGGGAGTGCAAAAAATGTATTTTTAGAGACATGCGACACCCTAGTAATTCATAGGTTTTCAACAGTTCTTCATGCATTTATAGTCTTCATCTTTCTTGTTGCCCAGAAATCCTTCCACTACACGTACAAAACACGTCCAAGCTGCCAATTCCTTTTTATTTAATTGCTCTTGAATATGGAGATCATCTAGGAGCTTCTTTATCTGAGGTCCAATAAATATGCCATCTTTTAATTTTGCATCACTTGGTTGAGGGAATATTACCAGAAACCACTATCTTCTTTGTCCATGGCTTTGACAAAGTTTTTTATTGGCCCAAGCTTAATATGGAGAGGCGGAGGCATATTTAATGTTTGAAGTACCAGGTTCAAAAGAAGTTCTATGAGGCCAATCCTTTTTACTGTAGTGTTCTTTTGTTGCCCTACTGTGCCATAGACACAAAAAACAGCAATACTTTGTAAAACCCCCTTGAAGTCCTAGCAAGATACCTATGACTTTTAAATTTCCACAGATATCCCACTGATACTGTTCATATTTAACACGATTTAATATGGTTGCTAAGTTGTCATAGGTTTCTTTTATTGACACTAAATAATACTTATAAAGTATAACTGCTTTTAGGCTGTATTTCGACGAATCTACGAATAAACACCACTCGCTAGATTCATGCCGTGAGATGAATGACGCTTTTCATCTCTTTGAGACTCTCTCGGTGTTGTTTGTATTCGTTTCTCAGGGTTAGTACTTCTCACTCCACAAGGACCGACAACAAGTTGCGTCGCGCCTTATCGACTAGCTCAGTGTTTGTATTAATTAGTGACATGGTTGCCATATTACCGCCTGACTGCCCGCGGAAAACCGCCCGCTTGTAGGCGTCACGTTCAGCCCGTCTCTCCGCCATAGTTTTGCACGGAACCGGGTTAAGACTGAAGGGGAGCTCCAGCTCAGCCAAATACTGGGGCGTGCCGGAGATCCACGGATCTTCCGCAGAATCCCCGACACTTCCACACTCAGCCGTGGGCCCCTCCGCAGCCTTAACCACGATGTTTTGTAGAATAAAGACTTTATTGTTAATTTGGGGAACTATTTCAATTTCGGGCCCAGTTGGGCTATGGGCCGAGATGGTATGATTACGGCCTGGGTCTAACTCTGAAGGGGACGGGATCCTCCGTATCTCCAAACCATTTTGGAGGGCGGCCGAGTCCTGGGGACCACGGCCTAACCCATCCAAAGTCAAATTTGTGTCAAGGGGCTCGGGCCCACTTTGTAGGTGATTGGCACCTTGGGCCGGGTTTGTTAAGGAGCGGCCGGGTGTTGATGGTCCAGAGGGATGTTCTCCCTTGCCTTTGGGCCCGGTTAGGACCTCGGCCGAGGCCTCAGTGGCCTGGCCTAGCGTACCAACGGTGGCTGGACGCGTTTGTTTTATCTCCTGACAAGCAGAGCTTTGGGGGCGGTTTGCGCCGCCGGCCAAGCTCTGATTCGGTCGGCCGGGGTCTAGAACGGTAGGGAATGAAACCCCCTTTTGTTTGAGACCCCATTCGGGGATGGCCAGCTCCAAAACAGCCCGGCCTGGCTTCTCAAAGTTGGTACATATGTTTGTTTCCCCCTCAGGAGTTTTCCGGCCCAGGGCCGAGTTTACACTATTAATTCCAGGGTCGATTGTGGTACATGAATAAGATTTGATACTTTGGCGGTCCACCTGAAGGGTGGCCGCCCCTTGGGAATGTTCAGAAAAATTATTATTGCGGTTACTTAACTCGAGTTGTCTCAGAGCCACCCTGGCACCCTTGGCTGTAAAATACTGAAAGCAACGAGACGTCGTCTAACCCAGTTTCGGCGCTGGGCCCGCCTGACTAACGTCCGCTTTCTTACCAGCACGACAGTGCGGGAAAGTTTACCTTTACATTGGGGCTCGGCAGGAGCGGCCTCCGGTGGCGGCAACGCCGATAACCCTCCCTTAGGCACCTGGACGGCAGGAGCGGTCGATACCGACGGCAACGCCGAAGACAGGGACCTAAGCGCGTGAAAGCTATCTACCTCTCCGGCTTGATGAAAATTGAAAGGCTCACACATCAAATCAACAAATTTATTACGGGCTCTAATTTCATTATTATCAGTCATGTTAAATTTACAGGTACATGTTACTCACGGTTACACAAAATACATTAAAGAAAAAGACACTATTTAAAATACAAAAGAAAAGCCTTTCCCACCTCTGAGATCTTCTAAACACCCTGACTCAATTACAACCCTTAACTTACTACCAAAACCCAAAAATAACTACTAGAAACCGTTAATGACACTTCCTTTCCCCAGGTGCCCCCATTGAACTGCATCCCTCGAAGCTACTTTATGCCCGGGGTCCCCCTTGTATCCAGCAAGCCCAAAACACCTCCAGTGTTTCAAAAAACCAGCACCCCGTGCTATTAACCACCCCGGGCCATAAACAGCGACAGTAAACCGCGCCCTCAGCTTATACACCGGAAATCTTTCCCTGTCATTAACCCTGAATTTATTCTCAACAATAAGAAAACAAAACCCCGTTTAATAAGCTAACCCTTTTCACAAACCCTTGAACTATTACTTATTACAAAAACCCAAAAATAAAAATTTCCCTCAGAGGTGGTCCGCAGGGAGAGGTAGATGCTTGTGATTGTCGGCAGACTAGGACGCCGAATCAATCCGCACTGCCAGAATCCCGTAACAGCCGACTTGTGTTATCGGCACACTCTTCAGTAACAATTCCATATATTTTTTAACGGGAAACTTTTTTTTAACTGCACATGTGCAAATGTGCAAACCCTTTATACCCAAGTAACGCTTTTCCCAAATATTTTTATACAAAATTCTAAAGCAGACTTACAAGCATTTAAAATTCAAATATCAAAGTTTCCGCTAAAAGGGTATCTACTTCACAAGTAGCTGAAGAAGCTAACCACATGTATTCACAACGCCTGATCAGCAGAGGCAACCGGGGCTAAGTATCAATAATATGTCTTGTATAAGCGCAATGAATAAAATATTAAGTGGGGCCAATCCCTATACTGAAACGCTTTTGATTTTTAGTCAGTGGATAAGTGACATTTTTATTTGTTCATTAAAAAAGTAGGATACTATAATAAGTTCATTTTCGTTTGACAAAAAACATTAAGAAAAAACGTATTGCAAAATCCTGTTTGCCCCCTTACGCTATGTTTATGCCTGTGAAAGTTTATACCCACTACTAAACCAGTAAAGAGTAACTGAATAAATTTATAATTGTTCATAATGTCACCAAACTACCTTGACCAATAAATATAATTCAATGTTATTATTTATTATTTTTAGCACCTGCTCTACATTATTTAATTTATACGCCAGTCTAAACAATGCGTTTGCAAAAGCAATTTTCGTAAGTTTGTTTTGACTTCTATTGTTTATTACTTCAGGTAGTTCCCACCCACTTGTTTTAAATATATGCTTTACATTTATTAGATTTTATCAATTAAATTAGTATGCGCTTTAAAAATTTATTACGTTCCGGTATTTGTAACTTTCAACTTCTTATTTTTTTATTTATACTTTTATTAAATTATACCTAATGTTTCTTCAATGAATCATGCAAATGTGCAAATGTCTAAAAAGGGCGTTTGATCATGTGTTTGTAATAACTAGGGCCCGGATTTCGGAACGAGCTTGTTCCCTATACGTTTTTTATGTCTAGTAAATTCATTGGCGTGCGTATTAAGGAAAATATTAATTATAAATAAATTTAAAAAAAATGAAATAAAAAAAAATATCAGAAGTGTTTCACAATTTATTTGCATTACATGATATAACTAACGTCTTTTTAAAGTTGGTTTCGGTAAAAACGTTCTTTTATAATTTAAAATATCTCTAAGTCTAAAAAAGCTTTTTTCGACATCATGCTGTGATGTAACTGGAGTAAATCGAAAATTATTTTACAAGTCAGTTCTTTTATTTTGTAGTGCCCCAGAAATATGTTTTATTTCTAAAAATACTGGATTTCTTTCCAAGATTTTTTGTACATACAATTTTAATGCCACCAATTTTATTGGGAACAGATTTAAGCTTGTCTATAGTAATTTAAAATACATGAAATAAAGACACTAGGTGGGCATTTTGTTTTTATAACTGTTCAATCACATCCGGAAGATATCCAAAATTTTCAGATTTAACATTTGGTGCATTTATAACTTCTTTACTTTTTCACACTTAAAGCATCATCTTGTAAACTGTCGATAATATTTACTCATGTCCCAACTATTAATAGAGCAATAAATACAGGTCTATTATCTCTTTAGGTTAAAAAACCCCGGGACTGTCGGCGCCAAGATATGAGAAATCCTCGTTAATCAATTGAACATACGTAAAATATTTAAAAACACCTTTTGCGAAAACTCCTCTCAATGACTAGACCTGTCGATTGATAGGCGAAGAATGGGAATAGCCATTGTCTTCACAATTTCTACGCATTCAAGCGATCTTGACATGCAGAGCCATCTAACCGCCACGCATTTTATTCGTCACGTTTTAGCCCGTAAATATGCGTATCTTCCCACTTCCCAATCAACGGCTATACCTACGGCACATCTTCTGGGCATCGAGTTGATTAAAGTTTCTAATACAGAAAGCGGCAGATTTCTCCAAACGCCTGACCTTTTATTCATCAGTGTTTGTTTGTTGGGAAAAAATATGGTTTGTATTGGCCGTTCTACTTCTTTCTATAGGTTTTCCATGGAATCCAAGTCGGGGGATTGCGCAGGCCAGTCTAAAACTTGAATATTGTTCTGCCTGAACCATTGTCGCACATGATTAGAAGTGTGTTTCGGATCATTATTCTGTTGAAAAATAAACCCTAGGGATATTTCCCATTCTGCGGAAGGAAGCAACACGTTTGCCATAATATTGAACCTGTCCATTATTCCATCAATAAAGTTTAGAGGTCAAACCTCCCCAGAGAAAAAGCAAGCCTATAAAACAACACTACCTTTACCATGCTTTACTGTAGGTGTTACATACTTAGGATTGATGGGTTGTTTACAGGCCTTCTAACTCGTCTTATTCCATATGAATTAAAAATATTGTATCGTATCTCATCACTAAACAGAACCTTTCTCCAATTAGCAGTAGTCCAGTTGATATGCCTTTGAGCGAGTCCAAGTCTAGGAGTTCTATTTTTTGCAGAAATTAAGGGTTTTTTGCTGGTCTCCTACTGTATAACCTAGCCTGCACTAATCTTTGTTAAATAGTGCGGCAGGAAATGTCTATATGGAGTATTTCGGCTTTAATCTGAGGACCTGACTTCCACGGATCCTTTTGAGAAACGCGTTTTATCAACCTGTGTGCGTGTACATTTATTTTTCTTGGCCTACCTGACTTGGAAATAGTATCTAAATGATGTCTTTCATTAAAATATGAGATTATCCGTGACACTGTACTAAGAATTAATGGAAACCTTTGAGCAACAGCAGCTTGTTTTTCTCCATTCTGGAGAAAGCTCTTAAAACTCGGGACCTTAAATCTTTGAATATAGCAATTCCTTTTCCAGTTAACAAATTCTAAGATGCATGCAAACTTTCATTTTATGGGTGTTTGTACATTTATTGTATAAATGTAATGCAATTTAAAATAAATAATATAAAAAAATTAATAAAGTTTTTTTTTACCATACCTTAATGTCGCTCAAATATGCCATTCCATTCGAAATTTGTCTCGCAAATGATAAAATATCTCTTGGTGTAACTTTGTGAATTTGATTTTCTTCTATACTTCCCAATTCTGTGTTAGTTAAAATGTGTCTGCTTCTACGCAGATAATTTCTGTAAAAAATATAAATTATTTATAATAAATATAACAGGTCAAATGATACTAGTTAGTGCTCTTTTAAAGTATTTTACTCTCAGAACTAAAAAGTTGAGTGGATGTGGTGTTTTGTGACGTCTAAATTTCTGGTACTTATACTAAAAGATGGTGATATTTGCTTTAACTTATTTTTTTCTTTCAGAGATTATCGATAGTTACCAGTTCCTCAGAAAGTAACTATCGATAATTCCTGAAAGAAAGATATAAGTTAGAATAGGCAGATATCGCCTTTTTTGTATAAATCTTAGAAATTTAGTAGATGTCACATAACACCCTTATCCACTCACCTCTTCAATTCTGAATATTTGTTGTTGTACCACTGTGATTGGATGAGGACAAGAAGATGGGGTCAAGTTTACAGTAGCTTATAGTCTTAAATTTTTATCTTAACATTCTTAACATTGGTTTAAGTTATTATAACCTTTCAGTAAATGATAAAGGAGCCCACAGGAATATATTAACCAACCAGTCTCGGGGTTATACAGACTTGTAGAAGGAACAAGACTAATGGGAGGATTGATATAAAAGACAATGGGAGATTAGGCACAAAAAGCCCACGAGGCTGCGTAGTTAATCAAGACGGCTTCCAGGGAAGAAGAAGAAGAAATGATAAAGGACTGTTATTGAGCAGTGGTTTTGGTCTATTTTTTCCGTTTCTTTTTATACCAATTGCCAATATATTTTGAAATTGAACTTATCACATACGTCTTATTTTATAAGTAAAACAGACCAAATGTATTTATGTAGGATGGATAAGGGTAGGAACAATCAGAATAAATAAAATTAGACCACTGGATAGATTATTAAATGTTGCTTTTTGCTATCACACTGCTTACAAGGAGAGCAGACATATTAGAATCTGAAGAGGAAGTGAAAAACACACAGTCCTGGATCTGTCAATAGGCCATATAGGCCGCGGCCTAGGAGCGGCAGATTTTAGAGAAAGCTCACTTAATTTTTAAGGATAAAAGTCAAATAAGTTCACCAGTTGTCTCTTCTCTACAAAGGAGATAACAAACATCATTAACTATGATGGTATAGATGATTTTGCTATTAAAAAGTCCCGTAAACATTTTTAATTCTTGTTTCTTTAATGCCCTTTCTTTATAACTATTTTTTTCTTTTAATTAACTTTAGTTTCTTTCTTACTACATATATGGAAAATTATTATTTTAGAAATGTACATGGGGCGGTGGAAATAAAGTGACCTACACTCGTAAAAAAAAATAAATCCGGCACTGAGTAGACACCAATAATTATGTTTTCTGCTACACAAAATTGTAATATGTAAATGAGTGTGATAGGATAATTGGTCGATTATGTTATGATTGGTCACTTAATCGCAACGCCAAATTCATGACATAGTGTCTAAAAGTCTAAAACAGCCTTGATGGGTGATCTGCTACAATTTCCAAGCATATTGATATGCAGCCATGTCTCGTACAATATACATCATATGGCACCTTTACTAACATACCTAATTATATTTTCAATTGCTTCATGTTACTATTTAAGAGTTAAAAACATTCATCGACAAAACAAATGATCAAAAAAAAGTAATTTGTAGCCCTATAAAGGACCTGATTTTATATATATTGCCGTTATTATCACAACCTTTTAAATGTTGGGATTTGGCAATTATCTTAGTAATATTTAGTTTAATCATGAAGTGAATCTTCTAGATGCCTTGGGAGAAGTCATCGACTGAGATGAGACTATTAAGTCCTATGCACGTTAATTGGCAGTGTTTGGGTCTTTGGCATTTTCCCTAAATTCTACCTAAAATTTTTCGGTAAGGTTAAAACGAGCCATTCTGTATAGCGGTTGCAGAGGGAGCCCATGGAGAAATAACCTTCGATATTCGATTGTTCTTCCCCGTAAAAAATCACTAAATGGTAATGCTTAAAGTATAAAAGGACATATCAGATTTATTGCATACGGATAACTAATAAATGATAAATTTTTTATTAGGTTCAACAATATGGGATATTGACATATACCTTCCTGCCATAAAATGACTGGTACCACCATGAATACATTATATAAAAAAGTAAATTTATTATTTGCTAAAAGATGCAACTTTACTTTGGTCAAACCTAACATATAGTCAAAAGGTAAACTTGGACTGGTGTAGTAATGCCTGGTTATGCGTCTAGTTTAAGGGGCATAGCCACTGTGACGGCCGAAAAAATAAGTGATGTTCGGAAAGTTTTTTGACGGGAATAATACTCGTACTTAAGGAAGTTGGGAATCGTTTTTTTTTTAAGTTATTAAGTGCACACTAAATATAGTTTTTATTTTTTTTTAAATTATATTAAATTGTTACATACTTATATATCAGAGTTTATTATAATATGGATACACGTAGTTATCGTTACACATATACGATTTTTTTTATTTTGCTTTTGCACAAAATGGCGATCAATTAAATAGTAAAATCAAAATTTTCAAAATCGGCTATGTGCAACGATATCTATATTTATGCAAATTATAATAAACTGTATTTTTTTTAGATAAGCGGTTTTCGATTTACAGACAGGGGCACCCTACTAGGTATATAGCAGTGGACCGGACGACTTTGCGATTACCCTCTAAGCACTGCAGCCGAGGTTCGCGTGACCAACCGGCGCGCTTTCGTTCAATCCTCAGTAACTTTTATAGTTCCCAACAAACTGAAAATTGTGTTACTTTGTTGTTTCTTACTGAACAAAAAAGAATGCATACACAAATAACGGACGATTGCAAATTCGTCCGGTCAATTGCTATATACCTAGTAGGGTGCCCCTGTCTGTATCAATGTCATTGTGGAGGGTTTTTTTCTCTTTGTGGTATCGTTTATAACTACGTAACTATTTTAATTTTTTAATAAAAATTTCGAAAACCATATTTCATATGCACTTAATAAATTTAAAAAAAAATTCCTTATTTATCCCCGTCAAAAAAAATTCCGAGTACGGCTCATTTTTTCAACCGTCACAGTGGCTATCTCTCTCTTCATGTGTAAAAATGAATTGCAAAATTGTAAACACGATACAAGCCTTTAAGGCTTTAAGAAAATGTTAGGATTTAAGGTATACTTGTTTCTATTTTATTTTATAATTTCTTTTTATGAACTAATTTGCATTTTTTAGGAAAACAATTTTTTTAGGCATAAAACTGAACTACTTATTATGTTGTAGTTGTGGTAGATTTATTTAATTTAATTTCTGTTTTACGTATGACAGAAACACGTTTGTTCCAGAGAGATAAGTGCAAGCGCAATCATTTGGAGTGGTAGATGTAAAATTAATTAATCTTTGTTCCTAAACTAAAAAAAAACCACACCGACTTCTCATCAAGTAACTGTTGATCGATGAAAATCAGCTGCAAATAAGCATACCTCCGCTACAGAGTTGGCTATTTAAAAGTTGTTATTGTTTTTTTACGTCCGCGAACTTATTTGAAAACGCTTTTTACCTTATTAAAGATCATAGACATGACTTTAAGGTCGAGATAAAAATAAGCCGTTCTAGCGTAAAACATACCATTTCCACTATTACAGAACACATTCTTATTCACACCAGCTCTGACTATACTACCTTTTCTACAAGACAGTAAAATAAGTTTAAGTCAGGTAGGCGGAATCAAAAGATACACAAGGCAAGAAGGGTAAATGCACGTTGTTTAAGAAACTTAAGCAGTGATATTAAAAATAGGGATTTTTTGTTATTAGGGTATTTAATAGGTTTTTGGAATATATATTTACATATTTATGTCATACATACATTTTTAAAAAAGCGGACTAAATATAACGATTTAACATGTGATTACTTTGGAATTTGTTAAAACTGTAATAATAATTTTGGTAGAGTTTCATTTTTAAATTTTTAAACATCGTCCATTTTTAGCAATGCAGTCATTTTTACCTTAATGAGCCAAATCTGGCATATTCTATAATAACATATAATGGACCATCATCCGATGAACAAACTCCTAATAGTTGTACGACATGGGGATGACAAACTTCTTTTAAAAGTTGATACTCGGAAAATAAATCGTTGTAATCTTGCTTTCTAGCATCATCTTTCAACGTTTTTACAGCTACCAGGGAATAACCTGAAAATGATTTAAACATAATTTTAAGCTCTATTTATGAATCAATAATAATATACATTGTGGTTCTATGCGAATAAACGATGTTTCAAAAGAATAATCGATATTCGAATTTACAAAGTTACGTTTTTATTTTTGATCGTTACGAATCAATGGTTTTAACAATTAAGTTTGTCTTTATTGTATTTTTCTGTTAGTTTGGCCAAAGAATATTATAGTTTCGTAGTAGTATCAATCTTTGGTTTGGCGCAGCACCAATACTCGAGAAAAACCAAAGTAAGGCTGTCAAATAAACTAGCTGTCTTACGAGGAATATTACAAAATTACATAAAACGGAACAGTGACCTAATGGCGCCATGCAAGGGTAGTGGGATCTGTCTCAATTTCGGACTTTAGGAGGTGACGCTCGACTCGATTATAATACTCCGTTAGTGCTTTCATATATTTTGTCTTTTATAGTAACTTTCCTAATCCTAATAGCTCTATTATAAAGAAGTAGGGGTAGGAAACAAAAAGTAGATCCTTTTACAGAAGACAATAACTTTACTTACACGTTAACAAGTATTGGAGACCTTGGTAACACCAATTTGAACAAAACCTATTAAAGTAAACATGGTCTAGACACAAAAATAACATTAAATTTATTAAATTATTAAAATAAGCAAAAAATATAAATATATAATAAACTTTCTATTTAATTTTTTTTCCAAATTTAAAACCAATTTGTAACAAATGTTCTGTCAACTCCTATTTTTTTATCCCTAGGATGGTCCATTAAGGCTTGTTGAAGTCTAAGTACTAGATACCGTGAACGCCGGGTATTTATATGGTTAACCTCTTAGTTCCCTAGACTTGTTTCTTGTTAATATTACATTCTTTACATAAAACATAAGAAATAACTTATAAATTTTAAACTACTTTTATAATTTTGTACAAAATATATATATGTAATAAAATATTTTCCTCTCCACGTAAAAAAGTATTAAAAAGTTTTATTATTGTTAAACATTTAAAGGGTACTAGGAGCAAGTTATAATTAAGTAGTAATTAAGCTTTTCTTTTTAAAGTCGTTAGAAAATCGGCGTTGCCAAATACGCATAAATATAATCAGTTGCAGGAAGCTGACATCATTATCATCAGTATTTCAAATATTCAGGATATCATTATATCAGTATTTGCCAAACTATTTGCCAAACAATTTGCTGTCAATTTCACGCTTGATCCTCCTATTAATCTTCTTCTTCCAACAGATCAAGCGTATTTTTTCTTCTCTTAATACTAAAAATCGTCTGGGCTGGATGGCATACTAGCAATCGTCTTAAAAAAATGTGCTCCCGAGCTTGCACCCATCCTTAACTCGCCTCTTTCGAATCTCCTGCGACACGGGCATTTTCCCGGAGAGTCGGAAAGCTGCACGTGTGCAACCTGTCCCCCAAAAAAGATGCAAATCTCTCCCTTTTAACTATAGACCTATACCTCTTCTTTCTGTTGTTTGCAAAGTAATGAAAAAATTCATTAATTCCCAAATTCTAAGGTATCTGGAAAAACACAAGATCTTACATAATAGACAGTATGGATTCCGTCACAGAAGATCCACAGCTGATCTTCTATCCTTTGTCTCATACAACTGGAACAAGTCCCTTGAGTTTCTTGGAAATCCCACATCGTTGCTCTTGAAATATCCAAAGCTTTCGATCAGGGCATTTTAACAAACTCCCTTCTTATGGTCTTCCACCTAAGCTTTGCTCTTGGCTTTCCAGTTTCCTTTCTAATCGACGTATATTAATTACTGTAGATGGTCATTTTTCCAGCTTCTACTAAATTAATGCTGAGGTGCCCCAGGGCTCCCACCTGTTTCTTCTACACATTAATGATCTTCTCTCTTCCACAACTAATCCCATTCATAGTTTTGCTCACGATAGTACCCTCCACTCTAGTATTTAATTTCTTAAGCCACCATGTAATTCTGATTTGAAAAACAAGCACAGGTCAATGCAGATATCTCTTTCACAAGACCTCAAACTTATCTTGGATTGGGGCGCGAAAAATTTTGTTCAGTTTAATGCCTCGAAAGCACAGTCATGTTCGCTGTCGCGAAAAAAGTCTGCCAACGCTCATCCGTTACATATGAGCGGCAAAGCTACTTTTGAGAATAACTTCAACGGGCACAAACACATTACATTTATAGCCTCGGCAGCTTTAAAAAAGCTTGGATTCCTCTTTCAAGCCATAAAGTATTTCTCTTCTTTCAATCTGTATACTCTGTATGTAACCCAAATCAGACCCTTTTTAGAATATTGTTCTCATGTCTGGGGAATGGCATCCCCTACAACACTTAGCATTCTGTACTCCATTTAAAGAAGAGCTGTTCGTCTTATTAACGATTCCACGCTCACACTTTCTTTTCTTGTCGAGCTGTATTTTCACGACTTCTGCTTAGAGGAGTTGGCCAGTATAATTTCTTCTCTGGCAGCTCCCAACAGAGCAACACGTAGTACAAATTTTATGCATCCCTTTATAATTCAGTTAGAAAGGCCTCGAACTTCCCGCTTTTTTCGTTCCTTCATCCCTAGAGTGTCAAGACTGTGGAACCTGCTGCCCGCAGAGTTTTTCCTTCCAATCTTCAAATATTTAAGTCCCGTGTGTACAAACTCCCTCTCACCACACTCAAGACACCCACGGTATGTTAGTACTTAGGCATCAACCTTCGTGGACTGTCCCAAGATAAAAAAAAATATAGGAAAGAAAAACGCAACCAAAAGATTTTACCCTTTCACTCCGCTGCAACAAAATTGCTGATTTCGTTCGATACGTTTCTTCTTAATGGAACTAAATGTTTTTAAATTTTGGTGTTTAGGCGACTTTATTAAGTGTTTTCTTGCAAGTAGTGTGTTGAAACACTTTCTTTTAAAATTAAAAAGGTAATAAAATTATTTGGCTTGACTTAACTTTGTTGATGTGTCTGATTTTAAACTAACTAAAAAATAGGATCTGACTACCTTCGTTTATTTTTTATGTATTTTACTAAATTTAAAAGCTTTGCGAGTAAAAACTTTACATCTTTCAACAATAAAACATTTTTGATTAAAGAGTAAAATAATTTTATTGAATTTATACCTGGTCGTCCAGCTATATTAAATGCTTTAGCTTTAAGAACTTTTCCAAATTCCCCTTCTCCAAGTATTTGTTCTATACAAATTTGATTTCTTGGAAACTCCCATTTTGAATCAACCTGAAAATATAAAATAATAACAAAATTTAATATTTGTATTTATACCATCGGTTACAAGTTCGAAACTATACTGATCTCACTTTAAAACGATACGTTTTTGTATTAAAAATATATTTATTTTATTTTTTTCTGTGTGGTAAAATTTCTGACAATTTTTACTATTAGGTTCACATATTACACAACATAGGTACTGATTTTTGTTTAAATTTGTGACTTAGTGTTAACATATTTTTGTGCAAGATACACAAAGAAAATTTTGCAACTAAGCTATTTCAAAATTATTGTACGTTTATAAATAATAATAATATAAAAATATTTACCTACCTCATTGGTTTTTAAAGTATTGAAATCTGAGTTTAAGTTGTCAAGGTTGCTTGTCATGTGAAAATTTAATACCAACGGTTCGTTTGTTATATTTCTCTCAATATAATCTGAGAATGAAGTTTCTGCCTCTGGTGTGTTATGAATGTATTTTGCCTTTGTTAGTTTTTTCACATGTTTAAATCGCCAAAATATTAGAATAAAGAATATCACACCAACAAAAACTACTATGCCACCGCCAGTAGCCATGATGCATTTGAATCCACATTTTTTATCAACTAAAAGTAAGTGTATATTTGTCAATATAATCAAAACGAATACATCTGAAATAAATATACTATACGCAAAAAAGTATTATATATTTATTTGTAATTCTACCATTTTAAAATGCTAACTGCAAAGCTACACAATCATACAGAAAGTGAAATTTACTTCTAAGTTTATATTGTCCTAGTGTATAAAGCGCACAAGTACAGGGTGTTAGATTTTCGAACTATTTAGGTAGTACTAGTTCTTCTTCTTCGTGTACCATCTCCTAACGGAGGTTGGCTATCAACATAGCTATGCGCACTTTATTTACAGCTGCACGGAACAGTTCATTGGACGTCATTGAGAACCATTCCTCGAGGTTTCTCAACCATGAAGTTCTTCTTCTATCCTGACAACGTCTTTCTTGAATTTTTCCCTCCATAATATTTTGCAGCAATTGATATTTTGAACTTTGTTTATACGACGTAGCACTTCGACATTTGTAACTCTGTCGATCCACAAAATCCGCAACATGCGACGATAGCACCATCTTTCAAACGATACCAGTTTGTTTATTTCAGCTGTTTTAAGTGTCCATGCTTCGGCACCATATAATAGAGTTGAAAATACATAGCATCGAAGTATTCTTATCCTCAATTCTAAGTTTATGTCTTTGCTGCAAAGAAACTTTTTGAGTTTGATAAAAGATCTTCTGGCTATCTCAATTCTGGCTTTTATTTCTTGTAACTGTTTAGCAGTTTCATTTATTATTGTGCCTAAATATTTGTAGTGTTGTACTCTTTTAATTTTAGTGTTATCAATTGTTAAGTTTACGTCTATATTTTGTTGTTTGTATTGTGTTAACCATATATTTTGTTTTCTTTAAATTCATATTGAGTCCAAATCGTTTACAAGAGTCTTTTATTCTTTGTAGCAGATTTTGCAGATCTTCAATGCTGTCTGTTGTTAGTCTGTTAGGGCTGCGCTGGAGAGGTAGTACCTCTTTGTTTAAGATGGTCGCATCGAGAGTCATGGACTGGAGATGGTTTTAAACAATTGGTCCTCACAGAGCAGTCAGCTCTCACTTATGGCTCCACGTGCGACACCCTGGAAACTGCATCGACCTGCAGGCTAAACTTCGTGAGGGTAGCCAGATATGGCGAGAAAACTAGTGTTAGGCTGCAGTGACACTAAAAGTAATTTGTAGGCGTATTTCTAGATATAGAAAAAAAACGGTGGCAAGTAACATAATTAGAAGCGTGGCAAGGACTGTCGTAACGGTTTTAATACTGCGATGAGGAAGGCAACGGAAAACCACCTCATAAAATTTTCCCAGTAGATCAATCATGGCTAGTACTAGTTACGATTGCTTTTTTATTTTTGGACAGTCTACGAAGACTTAAAGCTTAAGAACCAACTTGGGTGTTTTAAAAACAATAAGATGCAGTTTATTAACATGGGATCTAAAGAAGTTTTTAAGGGGAAAAAAGCTCTGCAGGCAGTAGATTTTACAGTTTACACACACGGGAAATGAAGGAAGCGGAATAGGCTTAAAACTTAAGCCCACTCAAATGAACGATAAAGGAATGCATTGAACTGGCACTCTGTGTTGCTGCTGAACAAAACATGCAGGACCGACCTAAGTATGCATTGGAAATAGCTAGGTTTATGCAGCAGGATCCAAAGTTTTTAAATAAAATTCTATTCTCTGACAAGTCTTTCTTCACTTTAGCGTGAATGTTTAATCACAAAAATAAACATTATGGGTCCAGAGAAAACCCTCACCAAATTCAGCAACATAACAATTCTATTGTTTCCATGGCTTTCTTGATACTAATATGAAACTTTTTTGTAATTTATTAATAATTTAACCTTAAATATCTCAAAAATGGTTCATCCAAATATCATTAATTTATATATATTTAAAATCAGAAAAAAAAAGATCTTTCGTTGTAGCGCATAATATACAGGGTGCTTCATTTGAAAAAGTGGAAGTTGCCTATATTTTTCCATTTTTTTATTGCGATATTTTTTTACTGATAATTTTAAAAGATAATATGAAAAAAATCCTACAATTTTTATATAAAACATTTTTTTCTGTCTTTAAAAATAAAAGCCCTAGAAGCCACGTAAATATAATCAAAGACCCTGTACATCCTTACATCCTATATTAAAAAATGAAGTATTTTTTAAACAACAAGGGTATTCTACAAAAAGCTACAGAACTCTTGCAAAAGTTAGCTGTTATTTGAACGCTGTACTGGTATTTTAAAAACCGTAAAAAGTAAGCAGTGACCATAGTACGTTTCACCTTTACTTAATTGGAAATAAAAAGATAAAAGCGATGATTCGTATTTTTATACAAGGTATTTCCGAACATCGCAATAAAATTAGAGCAGCGCAAATAACACAACATAACTTCCCTAAATTTGTTTATTTATTACCTTTATTCCATTAAACAATTAAAAGCCACCATCCAATTTACTTACCTACTAATTTATTTTCTTGAGTTTGGGCTACAAGGCCTTCATCAAGACTTTGTATGTGACAAAAACATCCTATCTCGCAAACTAATACACCATTACACATGTCAACGCCTTGATTCGTTGAAGGATTAAGTTTAGTTGGAAAAGCCGTTTCTAAAATAAAGGACCAATTAAATAAATAATATCATAATAAAGTTTTAAGTTAACCGATTTAAAAAAAAAAGTACGATAATAGCACATAAATAGTAACCATTTTTTGTGATAATAGTTAACATCAACGTTTTTTTTGTAGTTTTACTCTAACCTGAGTGAATAAGTATTACACAGGGTATTTATACAAAGTGGGCCAATCACATATCTATGGTTAGTAGGAGAAAGTCGCTCAGACCCGTCGATTTTTATTTCGAGGGGGACACATTTTGCGCTTATTTTTAACCCTGTCACTTTAATCTTTACTGTTTTAACATTCTAACATTGTCAGGTTCATAAAATTATGGAGTATTTAATACATTGTTTGCATTATTCTTTAAAGATTAAAGTTTAATTTATTTTATCTCTTTATTATCAAAGAAAATTAAAAGACATTATGGTGGGTCTAACATTGTCACGTTTATAAAATTATGGAGTATTTAATACATTGTTTACATTATTGTTTAAAGATTAAAGCTTAATTTATTTTATCTCTTTATTATCAAAGAAAATTAAAAGACATTATGGTGGGTCTAAGATTGTCACGTTCTTAAAATTATGGAGTATTTAATACATTGTTTGCATTATTTTTTAGAGATTTAAGTTTAATTATTTTTATCCCTTCATTATTAAAGAAAATTAAAAGACATTATGGTGGGTCTAATATTGTTAGGTTCATAAAATTTTGGAGTATTCAATACAATGTTTGCATTATTCTTTAAATATTAAAGATTAATTATTTTTATCTCTTTATCATCAAAGAAAATTAAAAGACATGGTGGGTCTAACATTGTCAGGTTCATAAAATTATGGAGTATTTAATACATTGTTTACATTATTCTTTAAATATTAAGGTTAAATTATTTTTATCTCTTTATTATCAAAGAAAATTAAAAGAGATTATGGTGGGTCTAACATTGTCAGGTTCATAAAATTATGAAGTATTTAATACATTGTTTACATTATTCTTTAAATATTAAGGTTAAATTATTTTTATCTCTTTATTATCAAAGAAAATTAAAAGAGATTATGGTGGGTCTAAGATTGTCACGTTCTTAAAATTGTGAAGTATTTAATACATTGTTTGCATTATTCTTTAAATATTAAAGTTTAATTATTTTTATCTCTTCATTATTAAAGAAAATTAAAAGACATTATGGTGTGTCTAATATTGTTAGGTTCATAAAATTATGGAGTATTTAATACATTGTTTGCATTATTCTTTAAAGATTAAAGTTTAATTATTTTTATCTCTTCATTATCAAAGAAAATTAAAAGTCATTATGGTGTGTCTAATATTGTTAGGTTCATAAAATTATGGAGTATTTAATACATTGTTTGCATTATTCTTTAAAGATTAAAGTTTAATTATTTTTATCTCTTCATTATCAAAGAAATTTAAAAGTCATTATGGTGGGTCTAATATTGTTAGGTTTATAAAATTATGGAGTATTTAATACATTGTTTGCATTATTCTTTAAAGATTAAAGTTGAATTATTTTTATCTCTTCATTATCAAAGAAAATTAAAAGTCATTATGGTGGGTCTAATATTGTTAGGTTCATAAAATTTTGGAGTATTCAATACAATGTTTGCATTATTCTTTAAATATTAAAGATTAATTATTTTTATCTCTTTATCATCAAAGAAAATTAAAAGACATGGTGGGTCTAACATTGTCAGGTTCATAAAATTATGGAGTATTTAATACATTGTTTACATTATTCTTTAAATATTAAGGTTAAATTATTTTTGTCTCTTTATTATCAAAGAAAATTAAAAGAGATTATGGTGGGTCTAAGATTGTCACGTTCTTAAAATTGTGAAGTATTTAATACATTGTTTGCATTATTCTTTAAATATTAAAGTTTAATTATTTTTATCTCTTCATTATTAAAGAAAATTAAAAGACATTATGGTGTGTCTAATATTGTTAGGTTCATAAAATTATGGAGTATTTAATACATTGTTTGCATTATTCTTTAAAAATTAAAGTTTAATTATTTTTATAACTTTATTATCAAAGAAAATTAAAAGACATTATGGTGGGTCTAAGATTGTCACGTTTACAAAATTATGAAATATTTAATACATTGTTTACATTATTGTTTAAAGATTAAAGCTTAATTTATTTTATCTCTTTATTATCAAAGAAAATTAAAAGACATTATGATGGGTCTAAGATTGTCACATTTATAAAATTATGGAGTATTTAATACATTCTTTGCATTATTCTTTAAAGATTAAAATTTAATTATTTTTATCTCATTGCTTATTTTATAATTATTTTTATCTCTTCATTATCAGAAAAAATTAAAAGACATTATGGTGGGTCTAACATGGTCAGCTTCATAAAATTATGGAGTATATAAGACATTCTTTGCATTACTCTTTAAAGATTAAAGTTTAATTATTTTTATTTCTTCATTATCAGAGAAGATTAAAATACATTATGGTAGGTCTAACATTGACAGGTTCATAAAATTATGGAGTATTTAATACATTGTTTGCATTATTCTTTTAAGATTAAAGTTAATTATTTTTATCTCTTCATTATCAAAGAAAATTAAAAGACATTATGGTGTGTCTAACATTGTCAGGTTCATAAAATGGAGTGTTTAATACATTGTTTACATTTTTCTTTAAAGATTAAAGTTCACTTAATTTTATTTTCTTACTAGCAAGAAAAATTCAAAGACATAAATAATGTAGTGCGCAAAAGAAGATGAAAGAAGCCATGAATGTTTTTCGACTTATATTTCAAAAGCTATTGAAGTTTAGTTACGTATCACTTTGTTAAAACTAGTTTTGTTTTCGTGTTATTCAACTTAACGTTCAGTAATAGACGGTTTGCTTACCAATTTTTATTAAAACAGTAGGTAAAAAAATCTTCTAGTAGTAATTCACCAACGTCGTTTTTTTATCTAAAAAAAGTGTGTTTCTGCTACTAACTAAGGGAAAAATAAACGATTAAGGAAGATCCCCGGTGAGAGAAGGAGGTCCTTTTGTCTCGTCTCAAGCCTTTAAACCAGAAAAAAATCAGTCTCTCGTCTTGACGAAACAAGAGAATCTCTCGTCTTTGCGGCATCCCCACATAAATCCAAAAAAATTAAGAAAAGGCTTTTATAAAAGTAAGTTTTTATGTCTACCTCTTGTACAATCCTGCGGACAAATCCTATCTTCATCTAGTGATTCCAGAGAATCGCAATTTCCATCTGGGCAAAAGTTTTTATCAGCTGTGCATGTTGAATATATATTTGTTTCATGAATACCTGGATTTTTGTCCCCCCGCCACATACATCGTTGTGCTCCAGATCTAAAGATAATATTAATAACATTAAACTGGCAAATTAATATATAGTATGTCAAAAAAAAACTTGTTTTAGTGAAAATGGTAGGTAAATAAAATTTCTGGTTTTAGAATCTAAGGTAAAAAGGTAAAAAGCTGTATAATAAACCAAAAAAATTCAGAGAACATAGATTACATTTCTATAACGCAGTCCGGCTTGTTGTTTGTCTAACGGGAAGGGGTTGATAAACAAAAGCAAAATAATAAACCATATCATACATACGATTTGTGTAGGTATGTTAAATTACTTTTATTTTAGGTAAAAATAGATTTTATTCGAGATTGTAGTAAAGGCGAATACATATCCAGTCTTCTTTTCTTTTGTTCCGGTTAGCAATAAACATTCAAGTCACTTTTTTTATCAAGGTGCAAAATTTTACTAATTTTTGACGATTTTTCATAACCATTTTAATATGCTTTCAAATTATTTTAGCATTAACCCTGTTAATATAATATGACAAAATATTTTTTATTCCCAGAAATTTAAAAAGAACTGAAGAACCCCTCAATTTTCTTATGGAAAATGGGTTTCGGTCAATTTTTTTAAATCTTTGCATACTGATAGTTCTCGATATGCTGATCAAAAGTCTCTAAGGACACAAAACCCGAACCCCCCCAAATCACCTTCAAAGGTCAGTGGGATTTTTTTTTATGAAAAATGTGTTTGGGCCAATTGTTTTCAAACTTTGTAGAGTGATAGTTCTTAACACGCTGATAAAAAGTCTCCACGGATACAAAACCCGAAAACCCTTATAATCCCCCCAAAATCACTCATAAAGGTCCTCGGGGATTTTTTTTATGGAAAATGCGTTTTATCCAATTGTTTTCAAACTTTGCATAGTGATAGTTCTTAACATGCTAATCGAAAGTATACACGGTCACAAAACCCGAAAACCCCTTCCAATACCCCCAAAATCACCCACAAAGGTCCTCGGGGATTTTTCTTATGGAAAATAGGTTTCGGCCAATTGTTTTTAAACTTTGTACAGGGTGTCTTATTTTCGTGAGTTTTACGGGTACTCGCTTATGAGTGAAGTTACAAAGATGCGGTTTTCGCGACACCGTGCTACTTTTTTGTCAAACGAAAGATGCCGCAAACAGATTTGTCCTAGCCCCCTTAGTTTCTTCGCTACAGGGTGATTTTAAAAAAGTTGTATTTTCGGTTACCCCTCGTATCTCAGGTATCTGATAACTTATCGAAAAGATAAAAACGGGCCCTTATAGAACTTTTTACGCAGAATACAGTGGCGTACTTAAAATTTTTCTCGGATTTACTTTCTTTGAGATATTAGCCAAAGTTGCACTTTTTTAAATAGAACACCCTGTATATTTTTTCGTCATATTATTTGCCACACTGAGAGCTTTCTAAAAATATAATATAGTTGAAACTTATTTTTATAAACAGCATGAAAACATGCAATTATTTACTTTTTAACATAGGCGGCTTTGGTTTAAATTAACGACAGTCAAATTAATCAACGACAAATGCCTTCTCGCACCAAAAAATAATCTAGTAATATAAACATTTACTAACAAGACAACCTAATGGATAAAAATAACAATTTTACGCTAAAATTGTTTTTAGCGTTAAAGGACAAACTTAACTACTAATTTTATAAATACTGTTCGAATTGGTGACCATGATGTCTTATGCATTGTTGGCATCCACAGTCTTCTTAAAGTCTTCTTAAAGCATTTTTAAATATAAAAGAGCGGGCTCGCAACTCTCTAAAGGCATTTTCCGTGGCCTCTCTTAATTTCTCAATTGTTTCATACCTCCTCGAGTATATTTTACCTTCTAATATCCCCAAAAAAATAATCTAAAACTGAGAGGTCCGGAGACCGTGGTGGCCATCGAATAGGCCCGTGCGTGGCTATAAATCGATTAGGAAAGTGCTGTTCCAACCAGTGTAGTATCACGTGAGAGTTGTGAGCCGGAGCTCCATCTTGTTGGAAATAGATGTCATTTACTTGAACCAGGGGAATATCTTCCATAATAGTCATTGCTTTTTCTTGAAGGATTTGTATGCATCTATCAGAATTCAAATTTTCTTGGTAAATACCTACAATATTCAATTCTTCTTCCCAAAATGAAACAAGAAACATTGAATCCAAACCTTCCCTGGCGTTCCCTGGGAAAAATAACGTGTTCATTTTCCTGGCTCCAAAACCTTAAGTTATTCCTATTGAGGATACCCGCACTGGTAAAATGGGCTTCGTCCGACCAAATGATCTTCCTTTCAAAATTATTCTGCCTTTCACACATATTAAGAAACCAGTTACAAAACTCCACTCTCCGCTCAGGATCGCCAGGATGAAGATTGTGCACAAGTTTATACTTGTAAGGTTTGAATTTATGTCGTTTCAATATTTTTTCGACTTTTGTTTTGGATACTCTGATATTTGCTTCTATTTGCCTGCAAGATGAATTGGGGTATTTTCAACTGATGCCAAAACAATTATTTCAGCTACTTCATTATCTTTACTATAATTTGACGGCCTAGGTTTATTAAATGACCCATATTGAATTAGATTGTTTTGTACTTTACGAAATATGCGCCTATCAGGCTGACTTCTTTCAGGATATCTACATATATAGAAATCGAGAAAAAAAGACAAATTAAAAAAAAAATATTATTCGTTCTTTTAACGTACCTATTTAGATAAAGCTCCGCCGCCTCATCGACGTCTTCGTTGGATAATATGAAACATCTATTCATATCATACTTTTCAAAATGTTCAAAATTTTGGTTTTGTGCCATATTTTTTAGATAAATGATAACGATAAAATCTAGGAACTAGCATTAAAAAAATAAATAGCAATCATTTGACGTTAATTAATTTTTTCTGTCATTAATTTAAACCAAAGCCGCCTATGTTAAAAAGTAAATAATTGCATGTTTTCATGCTGTTTATAAAAAGAAGTTTTAACTATATTATATTTTTAGAAAGCTCTCAGTGTGGCAAATAATATGACGAAAAAATATACGGGGTGTTCCATTTAAAAAAGTACAACTTTGGCTAATATCTCAAAGAAAGTAAATCCGAGAAAAATTTCAAGTACGCCACTGTATTATGCGTAAAAAGTTCTATAAGGGCCCGTTTTTATCTTTTCGATAAGTTATCAGATACCTGAGATACGAGGGGTAACCGAAATTACAACTTTTTTAAAATCACCCTGTAGCGAAGAAACTAAGGGGGCTAGGATAAATCTGTTTGGGGCATCTTTCGTTTGACAAAAAAGTAGCACGGTGTCGCGAAAACCGCATCTTTGTAACTTCACTCATAAGCGAGAAACCCTGTAAAACACAGGAAAATGGGACACCCTGTACAGTAATAGTTTTTAACACGCTGATCAAAAGTCCTTACGGGCACAAAACCCAAAAACCCTCCCAATCCCCCCAAAATCACCCGCAAAGATCCTTGGGGACTTTTCTTAAGGAAAATGGGTTTCGCTCAATTGTTTTAAAACTTTGTAGAGTGATAATTCTCAACACGCTGATAAAAAGTCTCTACGGGCACAAAACCCCCTACCCTCCTAAAATATCACCCCGAAAGGTCACTTTCATTTTTCTCTAGAGCGCTGCAAAATTAATCTGTGGATTCTAAAATACAGAAATTATTTACCAAAGTGATCCTCTTGAGGCCAATATCAGTTGGAATATATTTGTGGTGGGTCTTATGTCTCACTTTTTAGATAAAACATCTTGAAAATCCTAAGGCCACTTCTGATACGAAGTATTATTAAGTATAAATAGCTAAGACAGTATTTTACTTTTAAGCGCTTTTTTACAAGAAATAAACACTGAAAAGTTAAGAATTTATGCTATATTCTTACAAAGCTATAGAGTTTGTCGATCGCAAGTCAAGGATGTTTGTGTAGAAGAGGGCAAATTAAAAAAATAACTCTTAACCAACACTGTATTTACCAGGCTAATACTATAGTCCGGGAGGCCACTTCAAAAAACCAAGCCAATAAGAGGTACGCATGAAACATTTTTTTTTATATTACTAAAAACTATAGTCAATTCAAAGCCGCACTGCTGCCTCAGCTCAGCGGGTTCAAATTCCTTTTTTTTACCTTAAAAAAAATCTTAAAAAATTGATTTTTTTTTTATATAACTCAAAAGCTTTTGATTTTAGAAAAAAAAGGTATATTATTTTTTGTAGCCCTTTTAGTTTTTGAGATATTAACGATTTAAATATAAACTAAAAACACAAATATCTCAAAAACTAAAAGAATTAATAAAATAAGTAATAAAGAAAATATAAGCAAAAAAGTGATTTTTGCCATTAAAAAATTCGCTAATAACAATATTTTTTTGGTACATGTACGTATACCAGCTCCGATCCATCCAAAAATTTATTCAAAATGTTTTATTCATTAAATGAAACAAACTACACATGTGCCCCGATGCAATGGGGGATAACCTGGTAGCACGAATATTTTATTTAATTTTTTTTTCGGTACAATCACTGTACCCATTCCGATCCACCTAAAACTTTAACTAAAATGAAATTTTAGCTTTATTTTATTAAAAATAAAAATAATAAGTGCCTTCTCTATCTGGGTGTTATATACAATGAGCTGTTAAGTTAACTGGAGAAAGCATCGATTTGGTATAAGCGTGGCATCATAAACGCACATTCTAAGGTTCTGCCTAGCGATGAATGAAACCTCTGTACTTAAACAATAAAATCCACCAAAACCCGGGAAAATACAGATACTATTTTGTCGTAAAGCGTGGCTTCCAAGTATCTTTTTGTTTCATTTACTTAATGATTAAATTTTACTTAATTTATTCTTAAAAATACATCAAATTAAGCTCTACTATTGTATTTTAAACTGTGAATAATATTTGTTATATTTATTACTATAAAGTATTACACAGACAAGTAATGATGTCAAAATACTATTTTGTTTTTGGACAGCTACTAATAAAGGCGCGACAACGTGACAACAGTGCATTTTTCGTAAAGGCGTACTTCGGCCAACGACTAATAGTCGTTGTACTTCGGCCACCTTCGGCTTCTCTCGACAGATGACACATTCAATAGGCGTTTTAGTATACATGTTTCTTGTTGTTTTTCGGGTTATTTTTGTGACAATTGTTTAAATTTTAGTTTTGTGTAAGTATTTTTAAAATATTGAAATGGTAAAGCAGTGCCAAGTGTGTAAAGTGACTGATATGATTCCTGGATTATCATTTTACAAGTAAGTACAAACTATGCTTGTAACATTCTATCGCCAATAATAAACACAAACATGTTGGGCGCAGCCCTCGATTGCGTTTAGGAATGAAATGTTTTCTCTATCTATGCTGTCAGCTCATTGGTTATATACCTGGCAGGACGCTTAACATCTTCTATGCTACTATGTGTATAGCTCATCGTTTAAATATTTTTATTATCGATTTAAATTATTATATTAATAATTTGTAAGGACAGTTACTCGTTCAGAATGATCTTGAGAAAATTTTAATCATATTGTTATCGTCAACATTTTTTTAAAAGTTTATTTAGCATTAAACTTTTAAACCTTTCTCTTATTAAACTATCTACTATATAACTAACTGTCTTTATAAATTATTAATATTATTTTTTAAATCGATAATAAAAATATTTAAACGATGATCTATACACATAGTAGCATAGAAGATCGAGGAAGCACTTATTATTTTTTTCAATAAAATTAAGTTTAATTTTATTTAAGTAAAAAAGTTTTAAGTGAATCGGAATGGGTACAGTTATCGGGCCAAAAAAAATAAATACAATATCCACGCCACCAGGTTATCCCCCATTGCCTCGAGGCACATGTCTATTGGTTTATTTTATTCAATGAATAAAAAATTTTGAATTAATTTTTTAGATAGATTGGAGCTGGTATACTTACTTGTACCAAAAAAATATTGTTAGCGAAATTTTTAATGGCCAAAATCACTTTATTGCCTTTATCTCCTTTATTACTTATTTTATTAAAAATGTGTATATAATCTTTTTCATAAAGCTCACTAAAATGCATATTTTTTGTTTTATACATTTTTTTCATTATTCATTAAGTTTTTGAGATATTTGCGTTTTTATTTTAAATTTAAATCGATAATATCTCAAAAAAAAGGGCTACAAAAATGTTATGTAAAAAAAATACTAACCACAACATTTTTCACTATATTATTGGTATAATATTCTATAGTTTTGAGGCGCATTCATGTTTTGATATGTTTTTGTTGGGATTACTTGCCCGGAATGTTTCTAGAAAATGGGACCACTTTAGTCCTGGTCCCAGGGTTTACCGAATGAGCCTGCTCAGCTCTATTGACCCCTATGAACTGGCAGATCGCTTGGAACAGAAAAAAGGAAAAAACCCTAAAAAAATCTAAAAAATTCAGAATACGATACTGCGTATCGGTGGCAAGTCTACTACCATTATCAAGGCTAACCCTAACGAAAAATAAAATAAAAAATATTAATTAACTAAAAAAATGTATTATAAAATTTAGAAAATCCCAAATAGTTCAGTAACTGAAGACCTGAAAGTACCCAAAGCTGTAAATAAATCTGTACAGGTTTCATTTGTGGCGCAATTCTTAGGTCTTCGCGGATGCTTTTGAGCGAGAAAAAGTTTATCACAATTACGACGTGGGAATCCGCTGAAAATGGCCCCCCAAAGTCCCAAAAATGAGTTTCCCGCGAATTTGTGCCAAAATATGCGAAATAGAGAATATTTGTTTGGACAAAAAATGAAGATCACCTCGAAATCTACAAATATGGTCCCTACCATTTTTTTCGCAAAAACAGCCGTCGAAAAATCCACATTGGATAGATGTGGTAGAAGTAGTTTTTTACTAAAAAATGCAGATGGGCAAAACAATTTTTGGGAATCATTGAACACTTGCTAAGGTCTCATTATAAAAAAGAAATGTTAATAACAAACCATTTTTTCAAAAAATATTAATATAATAATAAGGTACTCCCAAAATATTGTGAAAAAAAACTTTGACCGCTTTTTTTTAATATTCTAGAAAAATCAGAATGGACCCAAACTCATATGCAATGATAGGTACGAGTTTTCTCATTCCGATAAACTTTAAATATACATTATTACCCGAGTAATGGAACAATTCGTCCGCCCGCTTATAAGTAAATCCATGAAGATAGTGGCATTCTAGCGGTAGAGCGGCAGCTGAAATGAGGGGACTTCTGAGTCCCGTTATCTGGAAAACTATCGATTTTTCGAAAAAAATTATAAGAACCATTTTTATAGATTACAAGGCGATCTTCATTTTTTTTTAAAGAAAAATCCTCCAATTTACATATTTTGGCAGATATTAGCGGAAAACCCATTTTTCGGGCGTTGAGGGGCCATTTTTAGCCCTTTTCCACCTGTTAATGTTGATACACTTTTTTTCGCACGAAAGCATCCCCAAAGACCTAAGGATTGCTCCACAAGGGAAAACTATACAGATTTATTTACAGCTTTGTCCCTTATTCATTTACTGCAATAAAGAACTTTTTAATATTTATGACGTTTTGTCATAAATGACATATTAGTTTGTATTTACTGGTATATTTATAATTTTCAAAAAGACAAAAAAAGGGTGGTGTAAATTAACAGGTATTGATGCTGTATCTTTACCTAATAATATAAATACACCTGTCTTTATTTTAGAAACTTTTCAGACGAGTAATCCCAAAAAATATATTATTGTATTTACAAACATGAAATCATCTTCATATTAGGAGAAATAAAATAACTTTTTTCATTTTTTCATTAGTAAAAATGATGTTTAGAATTATTATACACTTTTCAATTTTATCAACAAAAAAGATGAGTGTCTTATATTCACAGATTCGTTGACGGTTAACACGGATTTCTATAATTTTCTTTGTCACTTTTATGTATAAAAATATTTTCAAGAAGAAAAAACACAGAGTTAGTCCAAAAGTAATAGAAATAGTAATATTGCTAAAAAATCAGCTTAAAAATGATGCAGATACTGTGTTTCAAAAAAATAGTTTTACGGGAATTTTATTAGTGACATAAGAAAACCTTCTGAATTTGGTCAGAAAGTTTGGGTTCAAATATACAAAAAAAAACAAAAATATCGATAAAATAATTATGGACAGTCTTGGGGAAGCGTCCAATGCTTTTAATTTTCACAGGAAATTTTTCTGATGATACAAAGGGCCTCCTGAATTTCGCGAAGTATTTTTGAATGTGAAAAGTGGTTCAAATAAAAAAAAACAAAAATATTAATATAATGCTTAGGGGGGCGCCCGATGCTTTTAATTTTTACGAGGATTTTTCTAGATGTACAAGAAAGAACCCTGAACTTGCCCAGGTGTAAAGTGGTTCAAATATAAAAAAAACTTTTTTTAATTTTTACGCAACGATATCTAACGAACGAATCAACCAATTTTGACATGTTTGGGAGCAATCTACCATTTTTTTAGATTAAGAGAGAATAAGTTTGTGGGATCTATAGCTACAGCCGTTTAAAAGTTATTTAAAGAAAACATATTTTATAAAATTTTATTTTTGGTATTTCTCAAAATCTACCGGTCGGAATCGTTTTGAATAGTATAGAAAATCTAAATTTGGTGAAGCCCTTTTCAATACAAATGCTCAAAGTAAGGTTATTTAGTAGGCTTAAGAGTCCATCCGCGCCGCGAAAATTGGATCCAATTTGGGGTTCGGGGCATAATGTTTTTCTCAGGTATAAGTTATCGATAATTTTCAAAAACTATATGAAAGCCAACACTTAAATCCAGGCTTCTGCTGTAATAGTTTTTAAATTTGGATTTAGTTTTTAATATTTCCTTGGGTGAAAGTCACCCTAAAATCGGTTTTGTTTAGATACTATCTTCTCTTAACTTGACTCATATTTTAAAAATCCGCTACAGCAGAGGCATAGATTATTTCCTTACCTTTAAAATGGTGTCATTTAAGTAAAAAATAGTTACCGAAAAACGTTATCTCCTGTAGGCTTGCAATCGGAAACAACATCGTATCGATACACCGAATTTGGAAGAACCTAAATAAAATATAATATTTTTAATGCGATTATACGAAAATTGTGGTGTGGGAGTTTATTAGTCTCCGCCCACCGTATCCACGTCCTTTCGCCCGACCCCTAAGGTGTAGCGTAAATGCACTCTTAAATTAAGGCACGAGTCTAAGGAACCAACACATTAACAGCGACATCGAGTCCGCTCACCCCCACTCGCCTACAGCAGCTGTGACGGTCAAGCGTAGCGTAACAAGAGGAGTGTGATGATTTTTTAAAAACATTATAAAAATTTCTTACATACGTTAATAAAAATGTTTCACTTCAAAAATTTTCTTCAGTGCCCTTGGGGCGGCCCTAAGACTTTAAGTGACATCTGTTATGCTTTAAAATCTAGTGTATAAATTAAAATAATAAATATACTTATTTAAAATAAAATCTAGTGAAAATCCTTGTTTTTTTTTTGGCGATGATGACGAATTTAAATTGTATTAAAATCTTACAAAATTTACATTTTAAAACAGTGGCTCGTCTATTGATTTTTTATTTACGTTTTAAAACCACATATAAAGTATTTAGTTGCAAAAAGTAGATGTTCTTAATTTTAAATTTAGTAATGGTTCCGTGTGGCTAATATAGATGCCACTAGTAGCGAATGTGTTTTATCTAGTTGCCGTTCTATCTCTGGGGTCTATTCTAGGGCCTAAACCACACACATTTTATTAAGGCAGCCGCCATCTGGGGTTGAGTAATATGTGGTAAAGTATGACCTACCCTACTATAATATACCTTGTATTTTGCTACCTACATCACATTTGCAAAAAAAGGTAAAACTATTTTAGTTTTATTTGTTTATGTTAGGGAATTTGATGACCATATTAAATAAGAAAAAACTAATTATACGTACCTGGTTTCTACACTTGTTATTCCTCCTGTTCCCAAAGCGCAGGAATCCTTTCGTAAACAACTTTTTTTATTTTTAAATTGTGAACAAAATACCCATTCATCAAAATTAAGCGTCGATAAACATGTTATGGTGGGCTCATCTACAACTCTTACCTCAACCTCTTCGTGTTTAGCAACATTATTGTCGAGCCAGGTAATATTTAGTCTACAAAAATAGAGATATATTTAAATAATTCTAAATGATATTTATTATTAAGAAAAATATATTTTTTAATTTAATAAATGGAAATATATATTTGCAGTAAAATAAAACATTAATAATGAATTAGTAAATACAACTTTAATATAAATATAATTTTTGGTAAAGTAAGTCCAAAGACTGACTGAAAATTTAACCTAAGTCTTAGTGGGTGGTAAAGGAGCTTTTTCTCACCCGAGACCGTACCACCCTACGATACCACTAAAAAACTTAAAGTCTTGTGAAGTCTTAAGGGACTATTTAATTTACGTACGTGAGTAAGTTTTCTTTCTTTTGGTTCTTTATTTTTTCCTCTTTCTCTATATTTATGTAAAAAAAAAACAATAATAGCACATTCGAAGGTATATTATTCCGGAGAAAAGATGCTTCTACAGTTGGATCTCCATGTAAGAAGCACTGGGTATCCACCACCAAAAAGTAAAATATCATCTTCTGTTTCTAGGTTAAAAACGTTTTATATAATTTCCTTCCTATAACGGCGTATGGGCTTTATGCTAGAGTCTCTAATCTTGAAACATGTAAAGCCTACATACTTTGTTTAAGCTTACTTATTAGGTTTTCTACCCAATTTATCTGCTACATTTACCGGCCCCAACTGACAATTCTCAGTGGCGGCTCCTCCATTGGGTCATTTGGTCAATGACCTCCCAATATTTTTGACTAATATTTTCGAACAAAAATATAATAATGATATAAATGAAAAAAACTGTTTTTTCAATCTTTTTAATTGTCCTTTATTATTCTAAGCATATAAAACTCATTGATCGATTACTGGATTCCACAAGCTTCGCGCAGCGATCTTCAGATCGGTGGTTTCGTTTGTTAGCCCAAAACCGGGCTGCCGCCTTTATTGACCGCATTGTTTTAAACGGAGCCGAGTCGAGTTTTCCCGATCTAATTTACGATTGGGCGATTTTGGCTGCTTTCCGAAGCAGTGTATTCGGATGATCTGGGTCAACAGCCGCGAAGAGGAAAATTACGCATTTTTCAAGGTGTTTGTTTGTTATACGGTTATTATAAACCGGATTATATACGATTTTAGGAAGTTATTTTTTGTTGGTGTATGTTTTTGTAATGTTTATTCGGAAACAGTGCATTTGTTGACAATTTTGTTTACGTTACCGATGACAACTGTAGAGGGCGAGAGATGCTTCTCTACGTTAAAAAGAATAAAGTCATTTTTACGCAACACAATGGGGGAAGGTAGACTCTCTGCGTTGGCCATGTTAGGTATTGAAAAGGCATTTATAAATAATATTGTAAATAACAATGAAGAAGTAATCAATCATTTTGCAAGTGCCGAAGACAGAAGGATTGAACTAAAATTTATGACTATTTAGGTAAGTTAAGTAACCCTTTTTATTTTTTATAATATAAATATGCTTATTTTTAACCTATAAGTTGCCGTCATACCTCTGGCATAGCGATATTACTTACTGTCGGGTTTGAGATTTTTTTTTAGAATATGTTGTGTAATTTTTCTATTTAAACAGTTGCATATTATTTGTTATGTTTCTTAATAAATAGAAATATAATTCCTCAAATAAAATAATCTTGCTAAATCATTTATTTTTTAATTTTCTTTCTTGTTTTTTCTTTGGAGGAAACGTCTGTGTGAAATAAAATGCCCAAAATTGTTTTTTTAACTAAAAATCAGTTAACCCATATGCATTTGAAATTTTAACTAATGACTTCCACGAAAGATTGACCACGAGCCGCCACTGACAATTCTTACACTGAATTTTTTTACTTCTTTTTAACACAGGTTCATTATGTCATTTTTAGGTTTGCGCTAATCATTAATCGTTTTTAGTGATTTTATTGATTAAAATAGAAAAGACATTACGACCGGTTGGCAGATGCCAACCGAGGTAGCGTAAAGAATTGTTGGAGAATGGTCTGGAGGATTCCTGTAATGCGGGTATGTGCAGTCTTTTGTGACTGGTTTTGTAAAAATACTTTGCATTAAAATAGCTCTAAGACAACATATCTTAGATTTCATGTCCCGCAAAGTAAACAATGTTTGTACCTGAATATTAAAATAAACAATAATTGTACCTATTATGAGATCAGATTCTACCAAATTTTTAGGCTAAGGTCACTTACAATTATATCAAAATCTTAAATGGAAAGAACATTGTAATTTACTTTGTTCTAAATTAAATCGTATTATTATTTAATTAGAAATCTTAAAACTATAGTATACACTACGGAAATTCTTTCAGTTTATAATGCATACATTGCATTACGTATTTATTATGGCATAGTGTTTTGGGGCTCTTCACCGGCTGCTCAGTCAGTTTTCACAGTGCAGAAACGCATCTTAAGATGCATTCTGGAAATCACTCAGAACACAATTTCCAGGTCGCGGTTTAAAGATCTGGATATACTTACTCTTCCGAGGATTTTGATATACAAACTGTCAAAAACTATATGTCTGTATATGACAAGAATACGTAAAGCCTGTGATGTGCATAGTAGTGATGTAACAAATATTCGCATTCGCATATTTTTGCATATTCGCATTCGCAAAATTTTTGCGAATATAAACATCGGAAAACAAAAGCAATTTAAAGATAAATAGTAGGTTAAAAGAAATTAAAATCCATTCATTTTCCTTTTTTTTTATTACAAAAAAAGTAACTTAACCTCGTAACCGCATTATCAGTCTTCACTTTATCATTTGGTATTATTTATTTATTTTCTTTACTTTGGGCAAAAAAGCTTAAAAATTAAATTTTCATTAGAACTTATGAGATAAATATATATTGCAATGTTAACAAACAAAAACAAATTATTTTATGAAATTTGAACAAAAACTGAAAAATTCGCATTTGCATTCGCGAATGTTGATAGCAGATATTTGCGTTCGCATTCGCGAATGTTCAAAAAATGACATTCGTTACATCACTAGTGCATAGTTATTTTACCCGCCTTGGGGATAGTCTGCGAGTTTCATTAGGACGATGAAACGTAACAAAACAATCTCCAGAATACTTGGGAATTAAAGTATTTAATAAGCTGCCCGTATATATTAAAGATGCTAAAAATCTTCACGAGATAAAAAAACAAATCAATTGATAAGTTTGGAATGTTATAGTTTGGATGAGTATTTCTTGCATAATATAGTTGGGTCAATATTAAAATAAAAGTTCGGTGCCCTTTGAAAAGAAAAAAAAACATAAAAAGTACCTAAAACGGTTTGATTTTTGGGCCTTTGCTTTTTATATGGACTATTTTTACAGACACGAGTGGGAAGCGGCACATTATAAAAAGCACAGTTCAATTCAAACCTTATCGGCTACTTTCTATGTTTTTTTTTCCTTTCAAAGAGAACCGAATTTTGATTCTTATATTGATCCAACTATAAATTAATACTTTTTTAAATTAATTTATTTTTTAAAATTTTATATCCTTATTGTTAAAGTTGGTTCATAAAGTTTGTGTTTATATACTACCAAGTGTATTGCCAGGCTTGGTATTTTTTTGTATAAAATGTGATATTATTATGTGTCTATTGACGACATCCATACCTTTATTGTAAATGTCTCTGGAAAAATAAATAATAATAATTATTATTACTTTTGAGGACGTTTCGCCAAGATCACACTTGGCATTTTCAATGCTGTCTAACTGGTGGCAGAAGATTGACTGAGGTTATCTTCTGCAGTGGTCCCTTTTATACGGTTCCTTGGTCGAAGGGTGTAACACATGGTTGGTCTCGGTGTGTGTTCTGTGTCTGAGGTGGGTGCATCCAAGCGTTTAGCGTCATCACTGGTTGTTGGTGGCGTTTCAGGATTTCTATTTGGTAAAATAATTTTACACGTTGTCGCTAGGTGTAAAGCGTTGTGTCTTTTGTCGAGTCCTCTACTTTTTTGAATTTCTATGGCTTTACGGATTAGGCTTGTCTTGAAATGGTTCATGTTGACCACCCGTTTGCAGCAGTTAAAGTCTTTTTTGTGTCCTGCTTCTAGATGGTGTTAAAACAAGGCAGCAGATGTGGTTTGCTTGTTTCGTATTAGTGGAGTAAAATTTGGAAGGAAAGTCGCTTAGTTATCGAGAAAAAAAACGGCGTAGAACCAAACCAGACTTAGTGGGATTCTTTAATAAAGCAATCGTGTACACGAAATCACTTTTTACGACATTTTTTAGTGGTCGAGAACTTTTTTATTTCAAAAAAACCCAAAAAAATCGGTTTTTAATAAAACACGTTTTTTAATATCTTCACTGCTATATCTTTAATAATTTTTATGCTATCAGGTTAATTTTTTTTTAGATTAAAGTAGACACAATAGCGCTTCGAACAACGTCCCACTTGAAGTGGATTTTTTTTTGTTAAATTTTTAAAATAGTACGAAACTCAAAATTGTTATTTTTAGTAGCGTAATTTTAGGCAATCGAGAAAAAAGTTTATTATTGAAAATTTATATATACATGCTGCGTAAAAATTGTAGCTATTGTTTAAAATAAGTTTTTAAAACAAAATTTTTTTAGATTCCTGTTATAATGTTGAGTCAGTGATCTTTTTTTAACGGCCAAAGTCATATTTTTGCGCGTTTGGCTTAGCGAGCCTACCGACTGCAAAGATCTTACGGTCCGGTGGGAGTGTAGTAGTTAAAGTTTTATCAACAGGTTTAAACGCAGATCTAAGGGCTGTTAAGTTGTTTAGAAAAGGAAAATTTTAAATATCCAAAACAGGTGGGTAGATTTTTAAACCCATCCAAAAAATATCAATCATTGTAATTAATTACCCACCTAATTAGTAGGTTTATTAAACTTTTTTTTTATTGGTTGCTGGTAAAGAAAACCACCCACGGGATTCGTTATTTTTTGATTATACATTCAAAATTTCATTATTTTTGAAACATTTTTAGCAACAAAAAATTGCGGATGCTTTATGTCTTTTAATTAAATTTGAGATATATAGTACATAAAATAAAAGCTAGGGCTTCGTTAAACAAGATATATAATTCCTTTTTTTTCCATATAAAGAAATGATACGATGCCGTTCTTTAACATGTCTGAATGCTGCTTGAATAAGCAATGTTGTCAGACTTTTTGTAATAATTTGTTATTATTGAAGGTTGTTTTTTATATAAAAAAACTAACCAGAACTAACAAACGACAACTTTCAAACTATTACCTAGTTTTGGTTAGTTCCGGTTAGGTTTTCCTCGTTAAATTGTATTTTTTTTTTAATTATAAATGCGCCGTTCTGGTCAGTCATGATTAGTGCTGGTTAGTTAAAGCGGCTTTTTATTTTCCTTAATTATATTTGTAACTGGCTCGAATTTCAAATATTTTTGATTTAATGAAAATTATCCTAATGGTAATGGCAAAGTTTTTTATTATAAATTAATAATATTTCCGTTTAGCAACATTGTAAACGTCTTGAAGGGGTGCATGTATTTATTACATATAAATCGTATATAGTTGAAATAAAATGTCAAATAATGACCAATTTTTAGAATTTTTATTGCGCTTTTCTTGGTGAAAATCACATCATCCGCATTTTTTTGCCTTAAATAATAATACTTAAAGTATATTTTACATTGCAAATTTAAAAATCGTCCAATTCTGTGGGTGATTTTCTTTACCAGACCCAAAAATGTAACATGTAAATAGTTATTTAGGCGATTCATTATTAACATTTTTCGTAAATTTAATCCATTTATGCCTCAAAATCTTTAATAATGTTATTGCAGGAACGAGATTTACACCCCTTACAACATTTTAGGCCTTCTTTCACACAAGTACATGTTGGAAATTCAATTTTGGGTTGACATATAGCCTTGCACAACGTATTAGGGCAGCAGCTCTTAATAAAGTTTAAATTTTGGACATTTTTTTAGGAAGTAAAAGATTTATCTGAACATCACTACCAATACTCGCAGAACAGGTAGATATTGTCGAACTATTTTCGGATAGGTTCGGAAACCGTTTTCCTATTTTTGTGCGATTTTATGTTTCTTTCAGAGATGTAGCGGCTGTAACATAATTTGTGATATTTCTCATCAAACGCAAATAAACCTTCATAGCCACGAAATTTAGATATCATATTAATGTCATTTCTATTCCTGGCAGCTTTATTATTTTTTTGATAGGTAGCTTTTCTACTACCTAAAAAGATTCAGTACTATGTAAAAAAAATAAATACTCTAAACATTATTTATAAGGATAAAATTAAAATTCGTATTTTGTTTCAGTACAAAATATAAACTAATATAAAGGTACCTACTATACCATGAAGGTACCTAATAATATTTAAATTACTTGTTTAAACAGATTTTTTATTTAACTTTTCTTCTTTTTATTTTTACTACTGTTGCAAAAAAACATATTTTTCTAATATTAAAACTATCGCATTTAAGTTTAGTTTCAAAAAATTTGCAGGACCGGCGCGGCGCCACTGTCTGATTGCAAATTATGATAATAGTTTTGAGAATTTGTGTAAGATTTACGACAGTCTTTATGATGTTTTATTTTAATTTCGCCATTTAAAATAGCATTTTTTTGACAGAATTTATTTTGCTAGATTGTCCTGCCTTTTTTCAGCACTTGATAGTAATGATAACAACCCTTGTATTTTAGGTCAGCGTTTCTCAACCTTTTTTGGCCCGCGAACCAAAATTTAGTTATTATTCTTTTTTTAAATAAGTAAATTTTTTGCGCGGACCAGTAAAATTTCTCCGCGGACCACTTGTGCCATGGTGGTCCGCCGGACCAGCGGTTGAAAATAGCTGTTCTAGGTCTTTGTAAAACAGATTTGTATCCATCATACACTGTAATGGATTCATGACAAAAGGCTAAGGTTAGTTCCTAGTACTTGTTAGGTCATCAGTCTATTGCACGTATCAAGCCATTGACCGTGAAGGTTAACAGGTACTTATATTATGTTATGTTATTATTTAAATATTAGTTTATATAACAAGACTAATATATTATTGTAAACTGTGTATATTAAATGATGTTTGTTTAATGTTTAAATATATATATATATATATATAATAACTTGATTTATACACATTAAGATTAGATACGATTAGATATAATTAGATATATTTAGATGCATTTCGATGCAGTAAGATAAGTTTATACTATTTTTATATTTTTATATTAAAGTATGTTTTATACAAAGTCTCTTGTTTGACTTCTTGACGTGTACCAGATACTACGAACCAAGTACAAAGCAGAAGTACACCACAACACAATTTTCTTACAAATAATTCGCTTCATTGTTTTAAAATTTTAAATACATACAGCACACTCTAAATTTCGACAACCACCACTACTAATGTATTACTTAACTACGCACGCTATCCGCATGCGGGGCTATTGGGTCCCGATAATACTTTTTTACGTCTAAAAAAAAAAAAATCGCTATTGCCAAACGATACGCTCTAGGAAAAAAATTTTTTTTAACTTTTGTTATTATTTGGCTATATTTTCTTCGCTGCATGTATGAAAATATTTTCAAAAATAAAAAAGTTTATCGATTGGTGAAAATTTCAATACCAAAAATATTTATTTTTAGTTTATATGATTTTTAGAGGAATGAAAGTGCGAATTGTGCCCAAACTGTTTATAATGTTAAAAGCGCTACAGTGTGGGCTTTAATTTGACACAAAAAAAATTTCGGTATCTTTGATAGTTTTAAAGTTATGGCGGTGGAAACAAAAAAAATCAATTTTTTTACAAGTTCAAAAAAATCACTTTTTATTAATTTAAAAAGTTCAAGAACAAAAAAAAATTTCGTAAAATACGATTTCATGTGCCCGGTGACATACTCAAAGAAACCTAACAGGTTTGATCTGGTTCTACGCCAAAAAAAACGACACGATAGACTTACGGAATCGCTCCGCTATATTGCTAATTTATGCTCTCCTGTCTAGCAGAAATTCTTCTGTTTGTGTTTGTCCTATATAAGTTTTCTGACACCTACCGCATGAGATGCTGTAGACTCCTTGTTTTTCCAGTTTTATTTTGTTCTTGAGATTTCTTATAGTGAATCTAATGGTTTATTGTGACTTGTACGCTGTAGAAATTGCGCAGAAGTCTTCCTATTTTGTTTGTGGTGCCTTTAAAGGGTCGCTCTCACTTTGTTTTCTAAGGGCTCTTGTTTCTTTGGCTTGCTATACGTTTGTTGATTCACAGCTTTCCTTGTCATGTGTGATTTATAGCCGTTCTGTTTGAGAGCATTTGTTATATCAAGAAGTTCTTCCTCTCTGTTGTTGTAGTCAGCCAGTTTGATTGATCTCGAAATTAATTTAGTGGCGACTCCTTGTATTTGCGATGGATGGTAGTGGAAATCGGCGTTCAGGTACCTGTTGGTGTGGGTGAGTTTTCTATACACAATATGTTGTAAGTCGCCATTTTGGGTCCTGATGACGAGTACATCCAGAAATGGTAGTTGATTGTTTTCTTCAAATTCCACTGCAAACTGGATCCTCTGGTGGATGGAATTTAAATAATCTAGGAATCCAAGGAGAGTTTCCTTTTCGAAGGACCATACGACAAATACGTCATCAACGTATCTGAGCCATAGTTTTGGCTTAAGATTAGCTAAATCGATGGCTTTCTTCTTAAAGTAAATCATGAACATGTTGGCTACTGCTGGCGAGAGGGAAGATCCCATTGCTGCTCCATCTGCTTGGAGGTAAATTTGGGAGTCAAACCTGAAGTGTCTTGCAAGTTCGGTCACATAACTAGTGGGCCAATCAATAGAGATGTTTTCGCACACTTAAATTTAGCCGAAAACAACCTATGCCATCTGTTAAAACATGATAAATAGATGAAAATCCCGGTTTTATCCCCGGCGAATTTGTTTACAGTAATTGTTTTAACAATTAAAACTGTAAAAAAGTGTTTTTTTTTTAGTTTTTCCCGTATAAATTAAAAACTATTAAAGATATCGCAATGGTGTCAATGGGACTATTTTAGAGAATTAAAAAACCTACAAAATGGTTTCTTTTATAGAGCTTTTTCCAAGCATTTCCCTCTGAGAAAATCCGAAAAATCTCCAAAAATTGATCTCCGTTTGGTTTAAAGATTAAGAAGTATTTTTTTGAAAAATGATTGCCAAAAATATGTGGATTTATAGTTTTCGAATTAGGCTCACCGTTTTAGGGCGGATCAATATATTTTAATTCTAAAAACGGTATGTGAAAGTAGAGATCAAAATCTTTCTCTCTATATTTTGAATATTTTGCCTAGGGGGTGGAAAATCGGTGAAAATCTCTGAAAGTCGTGCAAAACGCGAAAAACGGCGAGCGAAGCGAAGTAAGGTAGCGGTAGTGGAGCGAGGCAGCCCTTCCAAGCCCTCAAATATAATTTCTAATATTATATTCGGATTTAGTGGCCAAAAAAATCTATATGTACTAATAGAAATGGGGAACATTTTTTTAGCGAAATGTATGTTTTAGGGGTGCAGAGGGTAAAATGGGAATAATTTAATGCTTGGGGGGTAAAAGGTTAAAAAACCCTCTTTGTAGACTCCACTATTTCTTTTTCACAGTTTGGAGTTGATCTGTTTCTTAAGAAAATGCAAAAGGTTTCATCTTGATTCATGACCTTCCAAAACCATTTAACGGTAAATTACAGATTTACCCGGACTAATATGCATTTCTTCTTCGTTGCCTCGCTCCCCCACTATTGCTACTCTACCCTGCTTCGATCGTCGTTTTTCGCGTTTCACACGACTTTCAGAGACTTTTTTCACCAATTTTCCACCCCTAAGCGAAAAATTTAAAATATGGAGAGAAAGATTTTGATTTCTACTTTCATATGCCGTTTACAGAATTAAAATATATTGATCCGCCTTAAAACGGAGGGCCTCGCAAAAAAAGCCCTTAAATTTTTGATGAGCCCTAAATCGAAAACTATAAATCCGACAGAAACCATTCTCTGCGTAATTAAACTACATATTATTAGGTATCATTTTTCAAAAAATTACTCCTTAATCTTTAAACCGAACGGAGATATAATTTTTTAAATAAAGGTCAATTTTTGGAGTGTTTCTGGATTTTCTCGGCGGGAAATGCTCGGAAAAAGCTTTATAAAAAACCATTTTGTAAGTTTTTTAATTCTCTAAAATAGTCCCATTGACACCATCGCGATATCTTTAATAGTTTTTGAGTTATACGCGAAAAACTAAAAAATTACCTTTTTTACAGTTTTTATTGTTTAACCAATTACTGTAAATAAATTTGCTGGGTTTCATCCATGTTTTAAAAAGTGGCACAGGTTGTTTCAGCTAAATTTGTAAAAATGAGCACATTTTTTGCTTTGTTGGTTGGCCTATAGGGAGATCTTCGTTGTCATGTATCTGTTGCAGTGCTTCGTCTACAGGTTTGCTTGGATGCAAGGATTCACTTCGGTGTCGATTGGTGCGACTATGATTTTTGACTTGGTAGTTTTTTCTAAATATCATGTCGGATCGTATGGAACGGGTTTTAAACAAGGGTCCTAGGGGCGTGTTTTGATTTTTTCTTGCTACTCTTCTGTGTTTATTATTACGGTGGTATTTCCTTTGTCCACTGACACTATGGTAATTTCCTTGTTGTTGTTACGAGTTTTAGGAGCTTATCGTTCGATGCAGGTCAAGTTGTTCTGTGGAGGCTTAGCTGTTCTTAGTATTTTTGCGACGTCTTGTCTAATTTGTTTCGCAGCTTGTTCCGTCACTGATAATAAGCATGTCTCGACGTTAACAATTATATCTTTGGTTGGGATTGTTTAAGGTGCTATGGCAAAGTTAAAGCCTTTACTTAAGGTACATCAAATACGCCGCCTCAAAATCCACCCAGTAAACGACATTCTACAATAAAATACATTATTTTCATAACCGCAGCAGCTTCAAAATTGCTGGGAGTCCTCTTTCGGGGCAAAAACGACCGACCTGCTCCGGGCTGACATCTGTTGGTACACCGATGGCTCCAAAACCAAAGACGGTGTTGAAGCTGGAAATGCTGGAATATATGGACAGAGGCCAAGGGCAGAGTTTGCGACGAATTGTCGCATGCGACGAATTCTCGTACGTCGAATTGACCGCGTCGAATTGTCACGCGTCGAATTTGCCGCGACGTATTGACGTGACACCAAAATTAAACAACGTTATGAAATTGGTGGTAAAAATTGTGAACAAAGTTAGAGCTCAAGCGTTACAAAGAAGACTATTTAAAACCTTGGCCCATGAAGTTGTCAATAGGAAGAGCTACTTCTTTACTTTGAAGTCCGATGGTTGAACAGAGGACGAGTGCTGAAACGTTTCAATGATGTCCTGTTTGCCATAGTTCAGTTTTTCAAAAAGCGCGACGAACCGATTCCGGAACTGGACGGTTCAATCTGGCTTAGATATTTTGGTTTTCTTGTGGACATTACAGAAAAATTTAATGAGCTTTACTTGCAGCTTCATGGGAGAGATAAAAAACTAGCGGAAATGATTTCTGCATTTATTAAAAAAATTGAGTTTTGGGAACAAAACCTAAGAAATCGCGACACCAAGCATTTTCCTATTCTTTCAGAAAAGATATCTCAAAATTTATTACAACCCTATGCAGTAAATTCATGAAATAGTTTTCTTAAGGGAACTTCAAAATCGTTTCCGATTTCAATAAATTTTTATTGACGCAATTGTTGTTTCACCTTCAGAAATCGATGTTTAAGAACTTGACGGAATCATTTTGCAACAGAAATGAAAGTGATCGCGTTTCAAAATGACGTTAAATCGTTATTAAATAAAAATGTTAGGTTTAGAAAGAAAAATAATTTTGTCGGCGAAAGCAAACGTTTTTTTCAAGTGATTGAGTTAAAACATTACTCAATCAACGGTTCAACGTATTTGTGTCAATTTTCTTTCTCCGCAATATGAAGTTAATTAAGAACAAATACCGCAATTGGCTTACAGATGAACATTTGGGTAAATGTATTCGAATGGGTGTATCAAACTATGAACCAAACATAAAAAAAATATCGATGAGACTGAATGTCAAACAATGAACATGTTGAACATGTAATGTATTTTTTATCTGCACATGTTTTTGCTTAAAATAGTGCATTACTTTTTTGTTAATTGTATTCACTTTTGTCAAATCGTATGTGACATGCCATTGTGGCTGCGTAACAATTTTGGTATAATTGGTAGATATAAATATGGATGTATTTGTGAGTTATGTAATAGGATAGGTATAAATAAGAACTATAAGTCATTAGTTTATTAGAACTTGTTAGTAAAATAAAAACATATACGTCGAATATACCGGTGTATTATTTAATTTAGGTTGGCTGGCGATGTATTTTTAACTCTCTATGGTTCAGAAATTTTAAAACATACTTTTTAATCGGAACTTTAAATGTTGGGGAAAAAGATGTCAAATGCTGATACAAAATATAATTATATTATTGTTTATCTGGAGCGTATTGCATATCAAAAATGCCACATAATTTGGGCATTTTTAATATTTTTTTAAGACAACAAACATTGTAATTAAAATAATGTCTGTAATATTAACTAACAATTTTTAATACATATAATAAAATAATTGAACATTTTGCCGGTATTTTTTTTACCTTAAATTTTCTGAAGAATTTCTTAGAGCCAGAAAATCATAAACATAAACGATCCCTTTCGTTGTAATTTGAAATGGGTTTCTGTTGGAATTGATGACTTTGACACTATAGTTTAGTATATGATCTTTTTGTTCTTCTGGTTGAGTTACTCTTGCATATGGTGCAGCGGTTCTAAAATATACCAGATATGTTTAATAAACGGTGGTGGGTGAAGGCTATATCTTATACTAGCCCAGTCTGTTGGTAATTTTCATGACTTTAATTTGTAACAGGTTGAAAAGTGTTAGAAGTTTGAGAGGGTGATTGCCTAAATCTGACTATATAGTTTTAGACTCGAAAAAAGTGTGCAGGGGTGGGGAGTGGAGGGTTAAAAGTGCTAAAAACGTGTTTTTTGCTTCTACAAGCGCCATTGTTAACTTTAGAGATATACGTTTAAAATGTTATAAAAATATTATGATATTAAAAAAACCTATAATTTGAGCCCGACTAAAATTGATTTGGTCTATTTGTTTATGAAGAAATGCAAAAAAACCGTTAAAATGGTCATTTTTTAAAATGTTGATAATTATTGCAAAAATATTTTTTTATCCATTTCTGTCATTGCAAAACATGGGTTTTTAATTCTTAATTAAATGAGAGGTCCTAAAGCATGATCGGATAATTTGTTGCTAAGATAATTGATTTTAGAGCCCTAATCTAGTAGGCTATATGTTTTTTGTTTATAAATATTTTAGGTATTAGAATCTGTCTTTTGCTCTTTCAAGACTTATATTTTATTATTTTAGATCAACGAAATAAAAAAAATAATATTCATTATTTCGTTTTGAGCCTTGAAAAAAAGGTACTTTTTTGTTAATAAACAATTGGAACCGGAGCTGGCTTTAAAACAAATATTAAAAAAAGAAGTCTCTATGACCAGTAGGAATTGAGTTACCAATTTTTTAAAAACTAATATTTAAATTGTTTATAATAATTAAGAATTAATTTGGACGGCATTTAATAGTATAATACTTAAACTTAATATACCGCACAATAAAAAGTTGCTATATTTGTTTTTTATTGCTAAAAGATGTGTCTAAAGTGACTGATACTTTCGTCGGCGCCAGAGAGGTAGTGGTGGGGATAGAAGCTCTCGGACTGACATGCCCAACCAACCCCTTTTTTTTTAAAAGTATTTGTTTTGAAGCCAGCTTTCCATATTTCTTGGGGCGCTCCGGCTCCAATTATTTATTAACAAAAAAAGTATCTTTTTTTTCAAGACTCAAAACGAAGGACTTAATATTATTTTTTTATTTCGTTGATCTAAATCAGTAAAATATAAGTCTCGGAATAGTAAAAGACAGTTTGTAAAACGTAAAATATTTATAAACAAAAAAGATATAGCCTACTTGATTAGGGGTCTAAAATCAGTAAAGCTCGATTATCTTAGCAAAAAATTATCCGATCATGCTTTAGAACCTTTCATTTACTTAAGAATTAAAAAACCGATGTTTTGCAATGACAGAAATGGATAAAAAAATATTTTTGCAATAATTATCAACATTTCAAAAAAGGCTTTTTTTAACGTTTTTTTTTTTCATTTTTTCATAAACAAGTGGACCAAATCAATTATAGCCGAGCTCAAATTATAGGTTTTTTTATTATCTAAAAAAAATATTTGAAACGTATTCCTCTAAAATTAACAAAGCGAAAAACACGTTTTTAGCACTTTTAACCCTCCACCCCTGCACACTTTTTTCGAGTCTAAAACTATAAAGTCATATTCAGGTAATCACCTCTTATAACTTCTAACACATTTCAACCTGTTACAAATTAAAGTCATAAACAGCCCTTATTTTTACCTAGACTGGGTTATACACCGATTGTCCATAAATTCTAAAAAAAACATATGAAGAAGGGACTGACTTAAAAAATATGTTTGTCATAGATAATTCACCTTATACCTTATACGAAAGGATGCAAAAAGCAGTTATTTTATTTATATATAAAATATTTGGTTTACAACAAGGACATATAAGAACACAGACGGAAATATTTACAAAAAAACCGCTCTTTAACAATATAAACCAATCAGTATGGCTATTTGCCAACACTGGTGCACACTGACGACTCATAAATACAAATGTTAATAAATATATCATTTTTAAAGAAAAACTACCGGCAAACTAATTCGCCCGATTATTAAATTTGAATCGCTTTAACAACATAAAATAAACTATAACGACATTTTTTAAATAAAAAGCAGTTAATTGTTATAGTTTAAATTGTAATTTCTTGAAATATTTAATATGTAGACGTTAACTCCACAGCAGATCGAGTCGTAAAAAAGAGTGGAACCAATGTTTTGGATTATTATAACTATAAAGTTTTACTTACCGAAATATTTTATTACCATTTTTAAAATAACCAGGCGACCTTTTACTGTGGTTATTTCTTAAAATAATTGTTATATTTGTATAAACCTAAAAATTAAAAAATAAGTGATTATGTGCCCGTACTATTTGGTAAATAAAAATATGAGACCAGAAATATTTTAAAACACAACGCAAGTTGTTATCTATGTTTAACTTCGGTAAAACTGTAAAAAGTCAGATGTAGTTATTATTTCTTTTAAATCGGACTGAACTACATTTTAAACACAGTTTCTTTATGAGTGCATTTACGCTACACCTTAGAGGTCGGGCGAAAGGACGCGGAGACGGTGGGCGGAGACTAACAAACTCCCACTACCACACTTTTCGTATAGCCGCATTAAAAATATTATATTTTATTTAGGTTCTTCTAAATTCGGTGTATCGATGCGATGTTGTTTCCGATTGCAAGCCTACAGGAGATATCGTTTTTCGGTTACTTTTTTTCACTTAAATGACATAAATTTTACACCATTTTAAAGGTAAAGAAATAATCTATGCCTCTGCTGTAACGGATTTTTGAAATATGAGTCGAGTTAAGAGAAAATAGTATCTAAACATAACCGAGTTTAGGGTGACTTCACTCAAGGAAATATTAAAAACTAAATCCAAATTTAAAAAACTATCACAGCAGAAGCCTAAATTTAAGTGTTGGCTTTCATATAGTTTTTAAAAACTATCGATAACTTATCCATTTTTGAGAAAAACATTATGTCCCGAACCCCAAATTGGATCCAATTTTCCCGGCGCGAATGGACTCATAAAACGGTCATTCAAGAACTGGCGACTTATATTTAGTTATTTTTAGTTAATAGGAAGTTAAATAATGTTAAAAAAATCATATTTTTAAAGATATTGGTAACATGATTGGAGGATAATTTATAAACTTAACGTTTTCGCTTCCGTGGATGTTCCATCGGTAAGTTGAATTTATGGTATCTACCAGAGCTGGAACGGATACTTCAAAAAAGGAATCGATTTACGATTTTAATTCCTTTTTTAAGGAAAAAAGGAATCGTTTCTGGTAAGTATTCTTCAAAATTGAATATGTTATTTTTGAAATCAACATGAAACCACCCATAAATAAAACATGTTTTTAAACTGTCTTCTAAAACTTGCGATGCTAGATCTTCACAAGGTTTTTAAATGTGATTCTTAAGCAACTTATGAATGCGACATCTTATTGTAATTTTACAAATACCGTATAATAACTTTTCTGCTTGTGAAATGTAGAAATGTAATAAAATTTTAAATTTATTTTTGTAAGACACCCTGAATAGTAATAATAAAATGTCCCATTTACAAATCCCTTAGGATTATCTCAACGATAAGATATTAAAAAAATATTAAGATCGAGCAATCAAAACTTTGGATTTTGGCATTTTTAACTTAGAAATATAAGGAATTAATTCCTTTGGGAATAGGGTGCCTCCGCAAAGGAATCGATTTCGGATCATTTTAAAATAAGATAACGAATCCGGTCACGAATCCTATTTTAAAAACGTAATTTATTTTAGCCTTTGGATCCTTAAAAAGGAATCGATTTATGGATTTGATTTCAAAAGAATTTTATTTCTACTCAGCTCTGGTATTTACTAATACCCATCCTTAAACGATGCCGCCGGTACCCTTGGCAGTTCAGTTGGTTTTTAAACCTTGTCAAGTTTTATCTTTTGACGTTGGTCGTTCGTTGACCTTTATGATATACCAATATGATTGTTTACATGATGGTCATGCACTGTCAATGGGTTATACCATTAATAATTTTAAAAACCTTATTTTTGGTATGTTAATAAGACCAAAGCAGCAGGACAGACAATGCTCAATGTTCTCAAATAAGCCAGGGGTGTGTTCTTTGCGACGCGGTCACCTCCCATCTACGGGTAGTTCAAACCAATTAAATTCAAAGTTGCCTCTCAGAACCAGTTGAATTGAAAGTTGGGAATAACATTCGACACCCATAATAAATAAAAAAAATGTAGCAATGATGTGTTATGTTTTATTTTATTTCTTTCCCACTTAAATATTCTTAATTTATATTTATTTTCTTTACACAGAAATATTATCCCAAGTACAAGCTTATCCAATTTGACATTATTGACACTGACAATCAACCTTAAACACCAACATCAATTTTTTAAATGGGTCTTACGCACGGTAGTTCACCAGGCCAAGTTTCGGCCTACCGTACAAATGAGTGTACTCTACATTCAATGTTTCAGGCTATTTTTCCACTATCCTAACTTTGGTCATAAAGACATAACATAAGGATATAAAATTTGGTATGTAAATTCACTTAGGTATTCTAATTATCTGTGAAAAAATTAAGAAAGGTATGTCATGTAATCTCTGAGATATTCGCCCATGAAAATCGCCCATAATACTACTGACTGACTGGCCGACTGGTTGACATTATCGGGCAGTTGAGAGGAGTTGAAACTTAAAATTTGGTAATGTAAATAGGTTTTAGGACACAAGTAAAGGAAACATTCTGAAAACTGCGCATTTTCGCTTGGAAAGCCCTGAAACAAGACCGTAATACCGTGTACTTAGGAGGTATTTTAGAATTTTGCAATCTGATTGCTCGTTACTTTCCAATGTCATAATTGCTTTGAAATCTAAAATTCAGGCAAGATTTTATTTACTAATGAAAAAAAAATAGTATTTACCTATCAGACCTCAAACCAGCCGCGATTTGAGAAACATTAAAATAAGCATTTTTCGCACTTTATATTCATTCTAAAGTTTAAGTTTTACCTCCAGAGGAAGATGCACTAAGCAAATAGACATGAGATCCCGCCTCCCATTTCTCCCATATATTTAACTGAAAAAAAAAATCTCACCAAAAACAATTATGTACCTAGTAATACCATGGTCCGGTCAAATAGTCAGCACTTTAGCGCTTTCTTTTATTTAACCAAATTGTTTTTAAAAATAAACATATTATTTTAAGGCGGTTTTTCGAAAAAAAAAAAAATTAAATCCATGTAAAAAATGCGGCTATTTGTAGAGATCTTTAAAAATGTTCATGGTAATTTTTGGTAAAATTGATTGTAAATCATTTATAAAATAATATCCTATGGTTTCCGACAAATTCGCCGCATTTTCAGTCCGACAGCTGGAAATTGGAATTTTGATGGGAATAAAATCGTTTACCACATGTCGGACAAAAATAAGACACAAAAGATTTTTTAAAGGAAAATAAATTGTCCGCAAAAATATATTCAAAATCGTTAGTCCGACAAAATTATAAATGTATATATATATATATATATATATATATGTATATATATATTATATATATATATATATATATATATATCATATATATATATATATATATATATATATATATATATACATATTTATATTTATATATAATATCCGCTGCTTTATACAGATTTATACTTCCTCTACATATTAAAACTAATTCGGCCTTTCAGTAACGATAACTGTCTTGGAGGAGGCATTTGAAATCAAATAAACTTAATAAGCAAAGTTAATTATTCAAGAAGCAAAATTATTGTCACCAAACTGTCATAATAGTTACTTTTAACCCTCATTTGTTTTTTTTTTTCATGGGTATCCTCGATAATTTTAGTAGGTTTTTTAATGATGTCTTTTAATTTGTATGTACAGTCTTTTAATAAATATATAAAATAAAAATTTTGCAGTTTAAAAGGGCGTTTTTTAATATGCATACTAATGTTTTACTTTTTTAAAAAGAATTTTTGTAAAATTTCAAAGTTGTGTTTAATAACGTTGCAACACACATGAAGTTTGTGATTCCTTAAAAATTAAAAATCTTTGTTAATGTAACAAATATGCTTGAATTTGAACAAAATTATGCGAAATTAATTTGATTTAAAATAAATTATGAGAGTGTTTAAGGTAAATATTAAAAAAAAAAATAGAAAAATTTTAGTTACGGAACACTGCAAAAATTATGTTTATGTAGTTTTTATTATTTTTGAAGGTAAAATGAGGCGGGAACTTTTAAAATATTATAAGACGAAATAGTTTAAATATTTTAAATTTTGTACATTTTCACACAAATTTTATGATTTTTTGACCCCCCTCCTGACCCTGTCTCAACACGTCACATTTGTGAGAGCCTCTCCCCCCTAGTGCGCCGTCACATGTTTTAAAATTTTACATCTAAAAATAATCAAAACAGTTCTACACCGGACTAAAAGTTCATTGGAGATGGTGCAGATTATCTTTTACCCTTCATACTCACGGGCAACGGCCGCGCGGAATGGCAGAACAGCAGGCGTGAGCTACCAACGAATAAAACCTACTTAAACTTTATAAGTATATAGAAAGAGTAAGAAAAATATATATTTTTACACGTGATGTCACAAAGCTGATAACCCTCCCATACTCCTTGTCACACAATGTCACAATCCTCTACACCCCTCCCCCATTAAAATGTGACATAATTTAACGAATGGCCCCTTACAACGTATTTAATGATTTTTTAATAATGTGCGGACACTAAATTGTCGGACAGGTGTATCATTATTTTCTACAATAAATTTAAAAGAAAAAAAAATTAAAAATTAGGTTTGTGGTCAACGATTTTTTATACCCCTCAAAATTTCCAGCTGTTCGACTAAAAAAATGCGACTTGAATTTTGTCAAACATAAAATGGTATTTTATAAATTATTTACAATTAATTTAACCAAAAATTACCTATGTGGTGATCGGTTTTCACTACCCTGCCATTCGGGCATGTTTCGAGCGGTAGACATGAAAAAGTCGGACAAATTTTTGTCGGACAAGTTTAAATTCACATTTTCAACAAAATTTTCAGTAACTTTAGCTAAAAAAAGTTGTGGTCGTGACTTTTTAGAACTTCGGGAAATCGCCATAATATAGGGCTTTTTCGAGCGGAAAAGCGGAGGAATCGAGAAAAGTCGCAGAGGAAAAGTGTGGTAGACTCGTCGAAACGAAGTTCCTCACGAATTATAAAGTATGTGGTAATCAACTTACCATGGGAGGCCTGTACTGTGGACTATACGTGTTTAAGTCGATTTTGATATAAAATGGCAAGTTCGAGTCGTCGATGTTGCAAAAATCCAGCCGATAAGTTTTATTATATATGTGGACAATTTATTATAAACCCGCTAGACCATATTTGAGGAAGTAAAGCTATTTATATTTTGCCAAATTGGGATCAGATAAAGTTGGGCTCCTCATGTTTGTTTTGTGAGTTGTCACGTAAATTTAGTGCAGTGGATTTATTGCAAGAAAAATTCTATGCCGTTTGCTGTTCCTATGGTGTGGAGAGAACCTACTGACCATGTAAATGATTGCTACTTTTGCGTCACTAAAACAGAAGGGATTTCAAAAAAGCATAGAGTCAAAATAGAGTATCCAAATTTGCCTTCTGCGCTAGTTCCTCATTGCCAGGAACTATCGGTATCGATAGCGCCTTTAGACCTGATACCGTGTTCCCAGTGATTCCATCTTACTTGTCCAACAGAAAAAAATTACATGGACCGCGTCGATTTTAGGAAACGATAGTTGCTTAGTACGCCGCAGAGCGGGAAGCGGTGAAATGGGCACTGCCGCCGCGCACGCGCTTCTGCGGCGCGCAACGTCTATATTATACTAAAGGACTGCTCAGTTCCATGGAAAATTTAAGAGAAGCGGGCAGCAGCTGTGACCTCACCACCGGTGCTTAATAATGCTGGGCGATGTTTTGTTACCGATGTTCGATGTTTTTAACATCGATGTTAGATGACACTAACATCGATGTAGATATCGATGTTTACCTTTCAATGTGTAATATTATAAAAAAAGTTTTAAACTTAATTTTTTTTTGCTTCAAAAATCAAATATTAATTTTTTGAGTAGTATTTAATTTTATTTAAAGTTGCTTAAAACAAGAAATATGTAGGTTTTGCTTCAGTCAATAACCAACAAAATTCCTTTTTTCGGGGAATTACCGACTTGGCATGGTAGCATATTTTGTCTTCTTACTCAATCATAATTCCATAACTACTTCATACTTTTTGTTATAGAATTATTTGCTTATGTTTATTTATTTTAGAATACTTGTTTTTATTTTTTGTTACAAAATGAGTTTAAGCGTTTGGAAAAAAATATAATTTTGATATTTTTTGATTTTTCATTTTACACTTAAAAAAATATATATTTTTTAAATAGTAGCAATCTTTCAAATTTAAACATCGATGTTTTACAATCCATTTTTACAAGCCATCAAAGTTTGTTTTGCATTAGCCAGCACCGGTGATGGCGTCAGAGCGAGTTTGACCTTGGCAGACAAAGTCGGCAAACTGAGCAGTCCTTTAGTATATATTCGTTGGGCGGCGCGCACCAAACCAAGCTAGTCTAGTTTATTTTGTCTCTTCGCGTTGCGCAAAAAGTATGAAATGAACAAATCAGGTATCTCTTCACTTCATCGTCATCAGTATATGTGGATGGCCCCGCTTTATTTATTCCTACTTCTTCAATATGACAGGATTTCACATTGTCTTTTGACAAAAGGTCATTGAGCTTTGATCTCTCTTTCTTAGAAAAAAAAACTTAAAAGCCCAATGACTTTTTGTCAAAAGACAATGTGAAATCCTGTCATATTGAAGAAGTAGGAATAAATAAAGCGGGGCCATCCACATATACTGATGACGATGAAGTGAAGAAAGGTAAGTCTCTTATTTATTTTATTAGGAAGAAACCCAGTTACTAGCATTTAATAGATGCTCTAATAACTGCTCCCTATTTTTATTCCCAGATAATTTTTGTAAACAAATGTGTTGCCATGAGCATAAAATATTTGACAAATGGTAATTTCAGTGTATATGCGAAATGTACCAAAGTGTCATAAAATCATTTCCCCTTTTAACAGAAAGAAATACAATTATATTTAACAACTAGCTTGTGCCGGCGACTTTCTTCGCGTAGAATTAATTTTTAGAGAAAATTCTTATTCTTAACATAACTTTTTAGTTTATGAACCGATTGGAATCAAACATACAGTAAAATGTTACGGGAAGCTTGCCACAACACATCACTCAAAACTGCATATAAATCGATTTATCCGTTTTTGAGATAAGCGTGGTCAAACACACAGATAGACAAAAATTTTAAGAACTATTTTATTGGCTTAGTAACATAATTATAGTACATATATATTTTTTTGTAAATATTTATGTACTTACACAAACAGCTCGCTTACGATTTAATTATAATATCGATTAGAGTCACTAATTTTTTTTTATTAAATACGTTCTTGCAATTAGCCTTTTTCCTCTGAAGACTTAAAAAATATGCGCTAGGGGCAGCACCGGTGGGGGGTTACAAATAATTTGAATTCTATATTGACAACAACGTAAAATGTACTGAACTAAAATCGAATTAACCGAAAATGATGTACTTGGGGCAAAATTAAAATATTCAAAAAGACAAGATAATCTTTTCCGGCACTTAAAACGATGGGTTTTATCGTTTACCCGCGTTAGGTAATAAAAATGTCTTAGTTAAAAGGTAAGTTAATTCATAAATGGCCTGTAAGTGTATATGATTTCTTTGCTTTTTTTCTGTACAATGCCCTTATGGCCCCTTATATATCACGTTTGTCCCGCAGCACGAAAATTTGATTCCACCACGACTCCAAAACTTTTTTTTATTAAACACTGCTTTTGAAAAGCAAAAAAGCTTCTGCTTTAAATAAAAAAGTTTTTGGAGTCGTGGTAGAATCGAATTCGGGACTTTCGTGCTGCGGGACAATTCCAATTTCCAATTTCATAATGCTTTATTTGTATCTAATATATTTACAATTACAACTTAATAACTACATATAATACAGTATAAATACAGTATTCTTTGCTCTCTCCCCTTTACCTTTTCAGGTCTTGGGAGAAGAGAAACCGGCCAGTGGATACTGGGCGGGGGCGCGATGGAGCCCGGTGGTAGTTACAGTTGTTTAGTGTTATGCAAGTACAGCCTTTACCGGTCGTGACCTTTCAAAAGCTTTTAAACTGTCTCATTACTTAAAGTTTAAAAATATATGTTTTGTTTGAGCTTTTTGTTTTGTATTTAGTAGTTAGTGTTCACAGGAAAAAGATAAGAAAAAACCTGCTTAATTTGGAAGTGCTGCGGGACAAGCGTGATATATAAGGAGCCATCAGGGCATTGTACAGAAAAAAGCAAAGGAATCCTTTACGTAACGCGGGTAAACTACGACATGCAACCCATCGTTTTAAGTCCCGGAAAAGATTATCTTGTGTTTTTAAATATTTTAATTTTGCCCCAGGTACATCATCTTCGGTTAATTTGATTTTAGTTCAGTACATTTTACGTTGTTGTCAATACAAAATTCAAATTATTTGTACCCCCTACCGGTGCTGCCCCTAGCGGATATTTTTTAAGTCTTCAAGGAAAAAGGCTAATTAAATATGACGAAAAAGCTGTGTGGGATGGATTTGTGTTCGGCTATGTCCGCAGCCGCAGCCCGAACGGGTTATGATATTGCGAGATACGTATGTCATTCTTCAAGCAATGACGAGAAAAAGCTGAGAGCATTAAAAGAGCCTTGGACCCCTCCGGATACATTTAAATTTCCAGTCACTGACACTGGTAAAAAGAAACTTTCTTTTCAACGTCATTGGACTACTAGGTACTCAAGGTTTTTATATATAAAAGTCATGCAGGGAGCACTTTGCAAAGTATATGTTTTACTTGAAAAAACGCAAGGCGGTCGTGGTCATCAAGAACTTGGAGCCTTTGTTAATAAGCCATTTACTAACTGAAAGAAAGCTTTAGAGAGCTTTGATTACCATGCAGATACGAAGTATCATAATTGCTATAATATCATATTGCTATAATATCATTTGCTGTTGAGCAGGCAGCAAATTTTGCAAGGATCATGGAATGAAAAACGCTTGATGTACAGAGTGCATGAATGTAGAAAACAATAAAATTTCCGAAGAGAACAGAAAAAGATTGAAAGCCATTGTTGAAACAATTATTCTTTGCGGAAGGCAAGAAAAAGCACTAAGAGAAAGTCGTGATTCCGGAGAAATTGGGATAAATGAACCCAAACATAATGATGGTAATTTTAGAGCACTTCTTCGTTTCCGTGCGCGATCTGTCAATGAAGTACTTAAGAATTATTTACTAACACAAAATATTCACAGTAGAGCCATGTATACGTCATCAGGAATTCAAAATGAAGTAATTGAACTATGTGGTAGTCCTATTCAAGCGCAAGTACCTAATAGGGACAAACAGGCTGGTGTTTTTACTGTACTTGCTGATGAAACACAAGACATATCACGGCGAGAACATTTAGCGATATGTTTACGATACGTACACTGCTCATCTGGGAAGTCGGTTATCCGGGACGCGGATTTTTTAGAATTCATCCCCGTAGATGTTTCAGCTGAAACTTTGGCAATAACTATTATATCACATCTCTTATCATATAATTTGGATATGGATAAATGGATTGGTCAAGGCTATGATGGCGATGCAGTGATGAGCGGCCGGTTACGGGGCGTATGAAAATAATCGCAGAGCAATACCCGAGAGTGCAATTCGTACACTGTGTTGCTCATGCTCTCAACTTAGTTTTAGCGCATTCACGTGGGATACCAATAATACGTAACTGTATCGGAACCATTAAGAGCGTAATAATGCATGAGCAAAAATGGTTCCCGTTATACGCGAAACACTTGGGGCACTTCAAGATGCTGCTAGTAGTAGTCTGACGTCGCTACTCAAGCATACCATCTTTAAACGGCTATGGATAACAGCCAGTTTATTGTTTCTTTAGTTATACTGAGAAAAGTTTTTTCATATAAAGCAAACCTTAACAAAGCAATGCAGAAAGTCAATGTCGATTTGACCAACATTTGCGAATATACAAAAACTGTAAAAAACGACTTTACTAAATGTTCGGAACGACAGTCAGTTCGCAATCTTTTTTGAGCAAGCACAGCAGATGAGTTCAAGCAATATTATTGTGCCAAGAATAAGGAAGGCAAAACCTGCGCAATAATATTGCAGCAGAAACTGCCGAAATATACTATCGACGAAATGTGTGTTTACCCTTTCATTGATCATGTTATACCTGAAAAAACCAGTAATGACTCCAGGATAAAAGAAAATCTTAAAAAGATTGCACAAACATTTTTGGGTGGGGAAAATGAAGGCACAATATTTCTGAGTGAGTATGAGATATGGCATAATCACTGGAAATCTGTAGCACAAAAACCTGCAACTGTGATCGACGCTATCGGTAACTGCGATGATCAGTTTTTCCCTTTAATAAAAAAGCTTCTCATTATTTTAGCCACACTCCCAGTGTCTAGTGCAACCCCTGAAAGGTCTTTCTCTACCTTGAAGAGGTTAAAAACTTACCTAAGAAATAAAATGAGCGATGAAAGACTTACTGGTCTGGCTTTAATGAGCGTACACCGAGATCTGGGGGTGCAACTTGATTCCAAAGAAATTATTAATCAGTAAGCAATAAAACGTAAAAGACTAAATTTATTACTTTAAAGTTTCAACTGTTACTTTTGAATAAATATTGCAATACATACATTACATATAACTTTTTATTTAAAGACACCTACTAAGAGTAACCTAAGTTATATATTATAGATAATCCGCGACTATACTTCCGTGTTATAGTCGCAGGCAATGTTTAATTTGCAAATGATAGATTTAATTGGCGTTAAAGCTCTGTTTTTTTACTTTGTCAAAGCTATAGCTACGTCCGTGGCTATGTGTCTATTGTGATATTGATGGTTTAATGAATGAGCTTAATATGGAACATGATCCTAGCAAGTGGCGTTTATTCATAGATTCGTCGAAATAGAGCCTAAAAGCAGTCCTGCTTCATAGTGGAAACAAAAAAAGATTTATTCCTTTAGCCCATTCAGTAACAATAAAAAAACCTATGACAACTTAGCAACCATATTGAATCGTGTTAAATATGAACAGTATCAGTGGGATATCTGTGTAGATTTAAAAGTCATAGGTATCTTACTGGGACTTCAAGGGGGTTTTGCAAAATATTGCAGATTTTTGTGTCTATGGGACATCAGAACAGCAGAACAGCAGTCCAACAAAAGAAAATTACAGTAAAAAGGATTTGCCTCATAGAACTTCTTTTGAATCTGGTACTTCAAACATATGGCCCCCTTGTTAACCCAAAAAAGGTGCTGCTACCGCCTCTTCATATTAAGCTTGGACTACTAAAAACCTTTGTCAAAACCATGGACTAAGAAGGTAGTTATTTCCAGTATCTTCTTGCACCAGAGAAATATTTTTTCAACTAAGTAATGCAAAATTAAAAGAAGGCATATTTACTGGACCTCAGATAAGTAAGCTTATAGATTATCTCTGTTTTCAAGAACAATTAAATGAAAAGGAATTGGCAGTTTGGACGTGTTTTATACGTGTAGTGAATGGATTTCTGATAACAAGAAAGATGAAGACTATAAAAGCCTCATAGATGAACTGTTGAAAACCTATAAATTACTAGGGTGTCTCTAGAAATACATTTTTTGCACCCCCATTTGATTTTTTTCCCGGATGCAGTAAGCGACGAACAAGGAGAGAGGATGACAACAAGATACCAGTAACGCTGGAATCCATTTATGTGGGGCGACTACTGTTGGTTTTTCAAAAAGGAAGATGCTACAGAACACAAAAGGTAAAGTAAACGTTTTTGTCGCTGAGTAGTATCATGTGCAATTTATTTTTTATTCACATAGCAACCAATCATCAGTAATGTTTCTGCATAGAGTTCCCATGTTTTATATGTTTGTATTAAATAAATATATTAGATTATAAAAATATGTCGTCTCCTCTTTTTTCTCCTTATAACAAAAATAATGTACGTGTTACAGAAATTAGCTTATCATTTTCGGATTTAGGACTCTAAAATACTTCAAACAAACACATTTTTATCAATGCTTCCTTACAAAAAATTAAATTTGTTGACATGTGTGATTTTAACTTAATGTTCCACGAAATTCTTATTTTTATTAATATATTTTTTTTAATTGGTGCCCATAAATTTAGGGGATATGCAATGTTAAAATACTTTAGCAGACTTTTTTAATAATATCTTACCTAATGGGATGTGGTCAAAAATATTATTATATCATCATATTTTTCTATAGGAAACCATAACAATGTTTTTTTTTGTTCTAAACCTAATTACTATGAGATCATAAAATCCATACCATTGTAATGGAACATATTTAGATATGAACGTCTCGGTGACGAAACTAAAGCCTCTAAAGTGGCAGAGTATTCCTAAATTTTCAAATTAAAGCCAAAAAAAAATAAATAAAAACACATGATTTGAGAATTTACTTTAAATTATTACTATTGCGCTAAGAGAATTAGTTTTTGGGTAAAGTATTATCGGTAAAATAGATAATATCAATTAATAAAAATTAATATTAATTTAATAAATATGTCGTGTACGTATCAAGTTTAAATTATCTCTACAAAACAGAAAACAAGTTAGGCTGAAAATAATTTGGTATGTAAAATTTTCTGTGCTAAAAAGAATATTCAAAAGGAGTTCCGAATTCCCCATCCCATCGGTTGAATGTCAAGATTTTTATTTTATAGGGATTTAAATAAAAAATACTGCACCCACTTCTTTGAATAATAACCTTCCAAGTGAGGACAGTAAAGGTTTAGTTTTCAATAAATTTATTTTTTATTTTTCTTGTTACTTATGGCACGTGAAATTAAGTAATTATTTAATTTGCGTAAATAGGGCAGTATCATTTTGCTGTTGAAGATTAGAAACTTGCGCATTTATGTGACTAAAAATATGCCAATTGTAACGTTTTAAGTATTACCAAAAATATCTCCAAAAATCTTTATTGTTTTCATGACTTTTTTGATCCTTATATGAAGGTTTTTTGCAATTTATTTATAATTTAAACTAAAATGTCTCAAAATGATAGACTTCAACTTTTTACAAGTCAAATTTATCATAACAATTTCATTGTTTCTATGGCCTTCTTGATACTATTATAATATTTTTGTTCAATTTATTTATAATTTTAGCTAAACTATCTCAAAAATGGTTTACTCAAATATCCTCAATGTATAAATATTTAAAATAAAATAAAAGATCTTTCGTTGTAGCGCCTAATACACAGGGTGTTTTATTTAAAAAAGTTGAAGTTGCCCATATTTGTCCATTGTTCTAATGCGATATTTTTTTACTGATAATTTCAAAACATGAAAAAAAAACCTACAATTTTTATATAAAACATTTTTTATCTTCAAAAATAAAGACTCCAGATGCCACGTAAACATAATCAAAGACCCTGTACGTCCACAACAGTAATTTACGGTATAAGTCCGGTAGGTTACTTGTTACAGTACAAGTTAGACATTATAGAATGTCTAAACGAGTAACTGTAACAAGTACTACTGGACGTGTATCGTAATATATTTTATTTCATACTGTAAGTCCCTTCTGCATCATTATTTGATTTCAAAAATCAAAAAATCACGTTATATTTTGAAAATCGCATCCCCCTTTTCCCTGTGGTAACAGTCAACAAGTGGACGAAAATGTAATTTTGGCATATTTTTAAATATCTGATTTAATTCAACTTTTACAAGTCAAATTTATCATAACAATTTTATTGTTTCCATGGCCTTCTTAACACTATTATATATTTTTTTCAATTTATTTATAATTTTAGCTAAACTATCTCAAAAATGGTTCACTTAAATATCCTCAATGTATAAATATTTAAAATAAAATAAAAAATCTTTCGTTGTAGCGCCTAATACACAGGGTGTTCTATTTATTTACTGATAATTCCAAAAGATAATATGGAAAAAAACCTACAATTTTTATATAAAACATTTTTATCTTCAAAAATAAAGGCTCTAGATGTCACGTAAATATAATCAAAGACCCTGTACGTCCACAATAGTAAGTTACGTTATATGTCCGGTAGGTTACTTGTTACAGTATAAGTTAGACATTATAGAATGTCTAAACGAGTAATCGTAACAAGTAGGTACTACCGGACGTTAGTCCGGGTAAATCTGTAATTCAACTTTAAATGATTTTGGTGGTACATGAATCAAGATGAAACCTTTTGTATTGTCTTTAGAAACAGATTAACTACAAAGTGTCGGAGAGGGATATTGAAAACTAAGAAAGGGAGTGTATTTTACACCATTACACCCCTAAAAAATACATTTCGCTAAAAAACAGATTTTTTTTTTTAAATTTTTAATGGTACTTATAGGTTTTTGGGCCACTGAATTTATATATAATATAAAAAATTACAATGAAGGGCTAAGAAGGGCTAAATTTACCCTTTTTACCCCCTACACCACTAAAACATACATTTCGCTAAAAAAAGTTTTTCCCCGTTTATAATGGTACATATACGTTTTTTGAGTCACTAAATTCGAATATAATATTAAAAATTAAATTAAAGGGCTAAGAGGGGATAGATGGGGTGTCCCACACCCCTAAAAAATACATTTCGAAAAAAAAAACCCTTTTTAATGGTTCATATAGGTTTTTTGGGCCACTGTATTCGAATATTATATTAGAAATTACATTTGAATGCTTAAAAACACCCTTTTTTACACCCACATCCTAAAACATACATTTCGCTAAAAACATTTTTTTTTGACATTTTAAATATTACATATAGATTTTTCAGACCACTGAATTCGAATATAATATTAAAAATTACATCTGAGGGCTTAGAAGGTTTAAATTAAACTTTTTTTTACCGCATGGACTCCTACAACAAAAAATTCGCTAAAATTCACCCTTTTCTTACCCCCTACAGCCCTAAAACATATATTTCGCTAAAAAGAGTTTTTTTTCCATTTTTAATGGTACATATAGGTTTTTTTGGGCGAGATTTAAATTAATCGATCCAATAAATGTAGGGGTAATAGGGATGAAAATAGGGGTAGTTAATTTTTTTTATCTCAATTTTTGACATCAAAACCTAGATGTACCATTAAAAATTAAAAAAAAAACTTTTTTAAGCGAAATGTATTTTTTAGGGGTGTAGGGTGTAAAAAAAGGGAGTATTAAGCCCTTTCAAGTCCACAAATATAATTTCTAATATCATATTTAAATTCAGTGGCCCAAAAAACCTATATGTATTATTAAAAATGTAAAAAAAAAACTTTTTTTTGCGAAATGTATATTTTAGGGGTGTAAGGGGTAAAAAAGGGTGAATTAAGCCCTTCTAAGCCCTTATATGTAATTTCTGATATTAAACTTAGGTAGGTGTAGGGTGTAAAAAAGGGTGTATTTAGCCCTTCTAAGCCCTCAAATATAATTTTTAATGTCATATTTAAATTTAGTGACCCAAAAACCTATATATACCATTAAAAACGGGGAAAAATTTGTTTTAGCGAAATGTATGTTATAGGGGTGTAGGGTAGGGTGAATTAAGCCCTTCTTGGCCCTCAAATGTAATTCTTGATATTATATTTCAATTCAGTGGCCAAAAAAACCTATATGTACCATTAAAAATGGAAAAAAAAGCGAAATTAGTTTTTTAGGAGTGTAGGGTGTAAAAAAATGGGCTAAAAAAACACCCCCTTTCGTAGTATTCAATATCCCTTTCCGACACTTTGTAGTTGATCTGTTTCTCAAGAGAATGCAAAAGGTTTTATCTCGATTCATGTACTTTCAAAATCACTTTTAGGTTTAAAGTGTTTTTTAACAGATTTACCGGTATTACGTGTACCGTAATGTATTTTATTTCATACTGTAAGTCCCTTCTGCATCATAATTTGATTGCAAGAATCAAAAAAACACATTATATTTTGAAAATCGCATCACCTTTTTCCCTGTGGCAACAGTGAACAAGTGGAAGAAAATGCTATTTTGGCATATTTTTAGATATCTAATTTGATTTATAAAAATAAAATAGTCCGGTAAGTGTTGATTAGCGAACTTACATTGATAAACAACAAATATGAAATAAATATATTATATTTACTAAATTTACCTACTTACTGAATTAATTTGTTCTTCGTTATCAAAACTGCTTTTTCTTAGGCCTAGTAAAAAGGTAACACTTTTATTCAATGTCTTGGTAACCATTAGTTCTAAAAAATATAAGATTATGTTACATTATTTTAACATATTTTCGTATATTTTATAAGTTATATTTTAGGTAATATATGTCCGGTTTTTACATCTAAAAGCACATACATAAGTAGATATCTGTATTTAAAATTTAATGGAATGACCACATCTTTGAGAAACAGGGTATAAAAGAAAAAAAATCCGAATTGGCATTTTCCTTTTATTTTTAAATCGCAGAACAATGACCAAAGCACACCTTGTTATGATAAACTATTGTTACCATAATAGACCAGTGGCGTAGCTTCGGGCAATTATAATAATTTTTTTACCATCATTTTGTTATAATTTTTCGGTATTAATATTATTATTGATTTGGTACATGATACTAATTTCTGCTTAGTTCAACATAAAAAAAGGTACTTTTGAATCCACTCGATAAACTTAACAGCTTTCAAGATTTTCGAATTTTAAACTTGCATGCAGTGGCGGCTCCTCCATTGGGTAAATTGGTCAATGACCTCCCAATATTTTTGACTAATATTTCCGAACAAAAACATAATAATGATATAAATGAAAAAAACATATTTTTTTTCAATCTTTAAAATTTTTCTTTATTATTCTAAGCATATAAACTCGTTGATCGATTACTGGATTCCACAAGCTTCGCGCAGCGATCTCCAGTGCGAGGGTTTCGTTTGTTGGCCAAAAACCGGGCTGCCTGCCTTCATTGACCGCATTGTTTTAAACGGAGCCGAGTCGAGTTTTCCCGATCTAATTTACGATTGGGCGATTTTGGCTGCTTTCCGAAGCAGTGTAATCGCATGATCTGGGTCAACAGACGCGAAGAGGAAAATTACGCATTTTTCAAGGTGTTTGTTTGTTATAAGGTTATAATAGAACGGATTATATACGATTTTAGGAATTTATGGTTGGTGTATGTTTTTGTAATGTAAATTCGGAATCAGTGCATTTGTTGACAATTTTGTGTACGTTACTGATGACAACTGTAGAGAGCGAGAGATGCTTCTCTACATTAAATAGAATAAGGACATTTTTACGCAACACAATGGGGGAAGCTGTAGTCTCTCTGTGTTGACCATGTTAAGTATTGAAAAGGTCTTTATAATTAATATTGTAAATTACAATGAAGAAGTAATTAATCATTTTGCAAGTGCCAAAGACAGAAGGATTGAACTTAAATTTATGACTATTTAGGTAAGTTAAGTAAACCTTTTTATTTTTTATCATATAAATATGCTTATTTTTAACCTATAAGTGGCCGTCATACCTCTGGCATAGCGATATTACTTACTGTCGGGTGTGATTTTTTTAGAATATGTTGTGCAATTTTTCTGTTTAAACAGATGTTGATGCATATTATTTGTTATATTGTTATGTTTCTTTATAAATAGAAATATAATTCTTCAAATAAAATAATCTTGGTAAATCATTTATTTTTGATTTTTTTTTTGTTTTTTCTTTGGAGTAAGCGTCGGTGTGAAATAAAATGCCTAAAATTGTTTTTTTTTTAACTAAAAATCTGTTAAGCATTTGAAATTTTAACTAATGACCTCCCCAAAAGATTGACCACGAGCCGCCACTGCTTGCGTGGTACAAGTACAGAGTACAGTACAGAGTTCAAAATATCCACCCCTTACTCAAATAGGTGCATTTAATCCTTGTTCTGTTAATTTTTTGTAAAGTTTATAATTGTAATTAATTTAAAATATTACTCTTTTCGTACCAATTATGCAAATTTAAAATTAGAATATCTCGAAAGCAGTTAGGTTTATTAAATTAATTCAGTTGTACGTAAAACTAAGCAGCAAGTAAATATGGTGTATAAAAGTATTAATAAAATCAATAACAAAAAAGTTATGACGAAATAATGGTATGCGTAATTGAAACTATACCACTGCTCCATAATAGTAATAAAATTTTATCAAGGTGGGACTATTTCAGTCAAGGTTCTAATAATTGTAGTTTTATTTAAATCAAAAAAGCCTATTAAAAAATAAAGAAAAATACTCAATTCTAAAAACTGTAAATATAATGTAACTTCACACAAGTATTCCTTACCTGTGAGAAATTTATGAAAGCTTTGTAAGTGATCTCTAACATATTTGATTTTGAAAATCGCCAATTTTACTACTGACTGACCGACTGACTGATTGACTCATTAACATTATGAGGTAGAGATCGAACGCTGTTAGAACAACACCGATACGTCACGGTCTCATATGGCAAACTGATATGAGACCGTGACGTATCGGTGTTGTTCTAACAGCGTTCGACCTCTACATCCTGAGGAAGTAAAAAGTTGAAATTTGATTTATAAGTAGATTTTTGGACATATGCCATATAATTTTTAATGAGGTCAATTATTCCCGGTAATTGTTTCGAAAGTTGCCTCCACTCCGATTTTGACCAAATTTGGTATAGGGGGATTTTTTGGGACGCTGATCACGAATCTAAAAACTTTTTTTTTCGACAACGTTTTGTTTTCGAGATATTTATCATCAAAGTTAAAAATCAAACTAACCTTATTTACACCACTTCTCCTTCTTTTGCATAGAATTCTTGAGTTATAAACTAAATTGGCATACAATATTTAATTAACTCCTTTTAAAAACTTGCTTTTTTATTTATTTAACACCTTTGTTTCCATTTAAATGTAAACCTCCACTTTCAAAGGCCGCAACCGTATATACACTAGGGATTTTATCAGCAAATATGGCCCGTGCTTTTAACAATAAAACTTAGCAATTTAATGGAAAAGGGTAAAAATAAATAAAAAAACAAATATATAAATAAGGTGTTGTGAAATTGTGTGCCAATTTAGTGTATAAATCAAGAATTATGTGCAAAAGAAAGGGGGAATATAGTGAAAATGAAGTTAGTTTTATTTTCAACTTTAATTATGAATATCTCGAAAATGAAACGTTGCCGAAAAGAATTGTTTCAGATTCGTGATCAGCGCCTCAATAAACCTCCGGGTACCAAATTTGGTCAAAATCGGAGTGGATGCAACTTTCGAGACAATTACCGGCTTTTCTAATTATTTTGGTTCTTGAGATTTATTACTTTAGTTTAATTTAACTTATTTGGTCTACATAAACACAACTTTAATCTTTGTGCTGTGTGATTTTTTGATATGATAAAGCACTAAATTTTAAAATGACAACGTTAATTCACAACTAACTGGTATTTTTATTGTTGTTCATAAATATGAGGCTATAATAAAGTAACAATTGTTGAAAACATATATTAGTATCTAACTCGCAAAAGGTGTAACCGAAAAATCTAAAGTTTTTGCCATAGATGTAGATTTGCATGCTCTTCAATACACTTAAACAGAATTTCTCTTTAAATTAATTAGGAAAGGCAATAATTGACCTTATTGAAAATTACATGGGATTTACTAGATTTTTTTATATTTCAAAGAATAGTTCTTAAGCAACTCGCATTATTTTAATAAATGGATTAAAAACAACACATTTTAATTTGTCCATTCAATTAAACAATTATTTTTCTACCATTTTTAATAAATACGATTATTATCACTGATTTGAAACTTCCAGTGTATCAATGTTATATTAATATTTTATTTTCGATAGACATGCAATAAATATGGGTAAATGGCAAAAACGAAGGAAAAATAATTGTTTTATAGAACTGACAAAGAAAAATATGCTATTCCTATTTTATTTCCCAAAATACTGCGAGTGACTTTAGGAATTTTTCGAAATAGGAAAAATCTAGTCACCGTCAATTAACATCGACCAGGCCAAAACAATGTAAAACACATTGTATGTAGGTATATCATCTGTTCTTTGAAAATCACAGCACACTACACTTTAATATAGTCCAAGCTGCATATCAGGTCCACTAAGCAAAGAACATCTTGAGCACGTTTTGTAACGTTATTTAAAAGTAACTGTGATAACATTTCATTTTAAACGTTATTTTGTCATGTCTGTTTCGTTAAAAGTTAACATATCGACCTCGTTTGCTTAAATGTACGCCGCACATTTTTTAACAACGACGCCAAGTTTACAAAGAAATTAGTTTTAGTATTAGTACATAACCTTACTATATTTTAAAAGCAATTGTGTTGTAAATTTAAAGTTTTTTCTTGTTATATTAAAAGGAAATATGGATCGGAAAGTCAGTATATTACACCATTTTGTACTACACTTTAGTTTTTATGTATGTAGGTATATGGATAAACTGAAAATCCTAAATTTGAAGGTCAGGTTTTTAAGCCATAAGTCTAGAAAATCCAGCATTAGTCGTTTCCTTAGGATAAAGTTACCATTTGTCCCAAACATTGGGGTAATAAGCCCGGATTTAGTTTCGGGAGGTAGCTTCCATTCCCTAGATACATATAAATTAAAGAAAGTATAGATTAAAGTTTGATTGCTTTATACCTACCTACATAATACTGATTTATATTAAGACCGGAAAGTATTATTTTGCAGGCTGAGCCAAGCGGTTTCTAGGGCGAGCGGTGGGCGAGTCCTAGAAGTTTGGCGAGATCTGCAAAACACTAGTTTTTCGGTCATGTAACGTACAATGTTTTTTTTGACCGAAACTATTTAAAAATAATAATAATAATATTTTAATGATCGAAAACAGGTCTATTTATCTGCTTGACATGGATTTGACACTTATTATAACAATAAGAATAATTTAAGACACCCACCGTACATTAGTAGGTACTAAGGCCTTAAGCCTTCGTGGACTATCCAAAGATAAAAAAAAACAACTGAAGTTCGTTTCCGTAACAACTATAAACAAAAACAGCTGTGCTGTAAATAAGCAGCTTATTTTTCATTTCATGGATCCGTAAAGTAACAAATGGGTCTAGAAAAGTGACAAATGAGCCCGGCAAAAGATTTTTTCTGGTTCTTGATAACCACTTTCTGGTCTAGCCCGAAAAAAGTTATTTTCTGGCCAAAAAATTGGGTATTTTTCGGTCGGTCGAAAAATACTAGTTAGGGGACTTAAATAGCAAAAATTGGGTATTTTAAATAAATAAAATACTTCCGTTGAATACATTTCATCAAAGTTGTAACTTAAAGCATTTACTGTGATGTATTATATTTTGTAATTTTAAGGGTAATTATTTAAAAGTGCGGTCAACCCTATTTCTGGCCATGAAAAATAGATGAATTTATGGATCATCATATTTTTTTTAAATTTTTTGTTATTACGGCGGATTTATGGTGATGATAGCGAAAATACCAAAAAAAATAATATTTTAATTAAAAAATCAACGTTCAAAAAATCTGTATTTTTGCAAATAATCTTAGATAACTTTTATTCCTATTGTCTTCAAGCTTATTTTTATTTTTTTTGTAATCTACGTTTAAAAACAAAGAATTACAAAAAAATCGATGTCGAAATGAGTTTTGGTTAGTTGCGGTAAGTTTTTACAAATCTTTCGTTTTTTATGTACTTTTCAAAAAAATATATATCAAAAACAAAGATAAAATAGAAAAACATGAAAACCAATATTTTTTAAGTTTGAAAGGCATGAAAGCAATCGGAATCTTTATTTTTTTCTTCTACGACATTTATTATAAATGCGCCATAAAAACAAGCAGAATAAAAAAAAAATATAAAAAATGTTAATTTTTCATCTAGATATGGCCAAAAATAGGGTTGACCCCACTTGTAAACAATTACCATTTTTAGCGGCCCTGATATTAGACAGTTGACACATTAATTAATAATAATAATAATAATAGAATTATTAGAAAATTAATTATGAAATAAATTTTAGGTGCAGTTCAGTCTGTTTTCAAATAACAACCAATCAGAAAGTGGATCGGCAGTTAAAAAGAGAGGCATAAGTTTAACATGCTCGAGTGAAGTAACTAAGATAATTGTAAGTAAAAGTTTCCTTAAGGGATAAATTGAAATTTTATTTGGATTGTTTATCAAATAGAAGCAAAATAATAATATAGTATAAAGTTTCTAAATGTTTTTTCAAAATTGGGTGGTTTATCAGTAGTGTCTACCATTTAGTAATGGCTAACCGAGTAGCTAGTATTAGAGAAAATTCTCACTATGTTTTAAACAAATTGTAGGTTTTTATCCTTTATATAAGGAAAATAAAGTATATATGACACTATCTGCAAATACAGCTTTTTTGCCAACCTGCGATATAAAATTATCTTTTTAATTAATGAAGCAATTATGTCAGTAACCAAAAGTTTTGGGGCAAATATTTTAAAAGGTTTTCTTTTTCCAGGTGCAACTAGGAGGAAAAAATAGAACAGAATATGGATATTAAAAATATATGTACATACAGTTGATTTTTAATAAACATTTATAAATTATGTAGGCAATTTTTATACCTAGTTTTAGACCTTTTAATATTATGTTTTTTTTTTAATATTACTCATATTAACACATCACAAATATTTAAGATTTTTTATATAGTAAATTAAGAAAGATAAACATTACCATATGAACATTTTTATATATGAACTATTATACTTTGTGTAGATTTAGAAAATAGGCTTTCCCTATTAAATAGTCTGTACACAAATTTGGGGAATATGAAAGGAGAGTTGTAGATATTTTTATGAATAAATTTTTTCTTATAGTTCATATCAGATTTTTTTTATTGGGGATAGTCAGTTGTCACTGGTTGTATCTTGGAAACTATTGTATTATTTCGGGGTGGACGAAAAAATGATTATCAAAATAAATAGGCGGTTTATCACAACAATTTTTTGCATCCATATTTTTTCAGTGGCATCTTTAATAAAAGGGTGGACGCAACATTTACTTTTATACATAAAAATGCTAAAACTTTGAGGTAAACAATTTTTTAATATTGTTAATTAAATAATTTCTTGAGGTTTTAATAAAGAATATGGTATTATACAGTTTTAATTTTACAAAACGTAAACACAAAGAATATTTAATCAAATCTTTTTTATTTGACCAGCATACCTTTTAAAAAATATGATTGTTACACTTTGTCAGTGCTTTTTTTGCATAAAAGTAAATTTTCGCCCACTCTAGAAGTTTAACAAAAAATAATATATGCGGAAAGGAGTGAAAAATCGTTTAGTAATTTCCGTGATTGATTACTTTGATATCAACATTTTTATAAAAAGTGTGCCCTTTTTAATATACTTGGTATCGTGCGCCTCCTAGTGATAAAGTCGCCAACCTAATACATTTAGTGACTTAAAGCCATCTTCATTTTACTAATTCTTATTTTAAAGCTGTACATTAAATCGTTAACAAAATACGATTTACGACCATACTTCATCATACCATCACTTCATTCTGTATTATTATCATAAACCACACATTAAGGATCCAAAAGATCTTTCAGTGTTAACTAAATAACGGTAATATTACAAAACACTAGTTTGTTTATAATCAACCGTCTATTTAAATCCTTAGAAAATTCTCTTTATAACGTAAGTTATATAACGTGGACGTTTCAGAAAATGTGTCAGGCCTAAGCAATGCAAAATACATAACAAGGCCGTTTAAGTTTAGAAACTAGTACGTTGTATTTTTAACGTAACTACGACTTTGTTAAGTTAAAGGAAATATAACGAAACTATTAGGTTTAAGGCGCTGTTATTGTTTTAAGATGATTAACGTAACAAAGAAACAAGAAAACATAAATGTAACGTAATTAGGATGATTTTTTGCTTAGTGGGGGGCCTACTAAAGCTTATTTAAATATCTTCATTTTGGACTCCATTGCTACGTTGCGGCACATGGTTATAAAGATAATTTCAAGGCTAGAAAAAAAGTACAGAGTACTATTAAAAAAATGTTACTTACTTCTGGTTAAACCGGAAAAAAACTAAAATAAATTAATTAAATGTTAAATGTTAAGTCCTAAAAGAGGGTATACACGTATATATAATTTTGCCGCTGTTTTAAAAACTAAATATTTAGTGTGCAATAATATATCATTAAATAACACCAATAAAAAAATCTTACAAAATTTATATTTCAAAACAGGGACTCCTCTTCTTTAACAGTGTTAGACAATGTTATGGTTTCAATAACACTAAAATCTTAGACTTCCATTGTCTTTATTTGTTAATTGATACACAACGTTTCGGTTAGTGATGTATCTCCAACCGTTTTCAAGTGATAACTCAAGGGATTTTAGTGTTATTAAAACCATAACATTGTCTAACTCTTTTAAGGGAATATATCACTAAAATGTTAATTTTACGTATTACCCAATTACGTAATAATACTGGGTAATTCATGCATTTAAAAGGGAAGGTATAAGTATTAATTTTTTTTAAGTGTAAAACGTGCTTTTTTACCCTTAACTTTCCAAGATATTAAATTTTGTGATAAATTCAATACTATAACACTAACTAAAAGTTGAACTGTGTATATGTAAACCTATTAGTCCAAGAAGTTCCCTCATACCGTGCATGTATTTTTTAATGAAAGTTGATAGTTTAACTATATATAACTATATAGGAGTTGAAAACGCGAGGTTTGCGTAGATTTGCAAAGCCGAAAAAAATAATAATTAAAAAAATGGATTAATGTTTCTCCCCCATGGTATGAAATGGTTCGCCTAAAGTGTATTTGATAGAAAATGTCATTCTCTTTTAGAAAAAAAAATACGCAAACCAATTTTTTTTTTTGCCGGGAGAGTCAGGCAAACCTTTTAAAGTGTGTGATGGGGGAGAAAATTTCTCCCTTATACGTGACATGGTTTTTTTACTTTAATTTATTCTTTTTAATGTCCTCTTTAAGAATATCTTTGTTTGCGGGCTTAGAAACGGCCGAAAATAAACGGCAAACCAGGTTAAAATCCCTTCACTCCAAACTCATTTTCGATAAATAGAATTATAATTAATAAATATACTTTAAAATAAATGTTTTTTGTAGGAATACTGTTGTTCCATAACGATTATAATTTTATATATTTTATTAATATTTATTTTTTTTATAAAATCTCTTGTTTATATATTTTCTTCATATACATAATGCAGTTGCTGTAGAGGTAAGCTTTAAGAACTACGATAATTTCTATAGTTTCCCTAGTTCTTAAAAAAGTGGAAGCGAGAAAGTTGTTTTGTTCAGGTGAAATTTACATAGATTTGTCTATTTCTATTATCTCTATACTTGAAATTTATTGTCTGACAAATTTATCTGTAACAGCGAAAGAAATTCAAACTATTTTGAACGAAAATTTGTGTGTATGCCAAGTTTAACTACAAGAAAGCAATAGTACTGGTCAAGTGGTAATTTTTATTTCAAACTCAATTTTTTACAATAATCTATAGTTCGAATTCCTTTTGCTGTTACAGATACATTTGCCAGACAATAAATTTCAAGTATAGAGACAATCCTATGTAAATTCCACCTAAACAAAACATCTTTCTCTCTTCCACTTTTTTAAGAACTACGGAAACTATAGAAACGATTGTAGTTCTTAAAGCTTACCTTTACAACAACTGCATTATGTATATGAAAAAAAATATATATACAAAAGTAATTTTTTGAAAAAAAAATAAATATTGATAAAATATATAAAATTATAATCATTATGGAACAACAGTATCTCTACAAAAAACATTTATTCTAAAGTAAATTTATTGATTATAATTCTATTTATCGAAAATAAGTTCGGATTGAATGGATTTTAAGCTGGTTTGCCGGTTATTTCCGGCCGTTTTTAAGCCCGCAAATAAAGATATTCTTAAAAAGGACATTATAAGGAAGAAAAAAAAATAACAAAAACCATGTCACGTATAAGGGAAAAATTTTCTCCCTCATCACACACTTTAAAAGATTTGTTTGCGTAAATTTTTTCTGAAAGAAAATGAAATTTTCTATCAAATATACTTTAGGCAAACCATGTCATACCATAGGAGAAAAACATTAATCCATTTTTTTAATAATTAATTTTTTTAAACATTTTTCGCACCTATAGTTTTAAACTATCAATTTTCATAAAAAAAAATTACATGCACGGTATGAGGGGACTTTTTGGATTGACATCTCTTGACTATATTTAAGTTGCATTTAAAGCAAGAACTATATATTATCTAAAATTCGTGTTTTTCTAGAGAATACAATTTTTAAAGTCGAAAATAAGCAACAAAAAAATTAAAATATAAATTAAATTGGAAATATTTTTGAACGCATTCGCTATTATTTAAATTGTCTGGTCGTAGGAAACTAAAAGCTAAAGTTAAAACATCACGTTTCGGAAAAGGAAGTTTGATCATCGACGAAAACTGCGCTTTGTTGGGTGTTGTTCAGAATTTACGTTAAAAGTCCCGCCTGGATGACATCACTTAGGAGTTAATTAAAGGTACTTTTAAGATATAAGTAATTTAAATAACGTTTGTGGAGGCACTACCGGATTGTCAAAAAAACTTGCTCAATCCAAGTTATTAAACATGCAATATCTGCATGTTTGTTTACTAGGACATCATTGATGAAACTGGGAAAACTTGACTAAACATTTAAGAATCTAACACATATGGTACTTAGTACCTACTTAGGTTTTTTACATGCATTTGTAGGCTGTCCTAAAGACATAAAAAATCGCTACCGAAGGTAGCAACATACTATAATTGTTTTTTCCTGGAGCCCTTTTTATAAACATACTCGACAAGATGAAATCATGAAAGTTTATATAAAAACAATATTTCATAAATTATTAACTTTTCAAGTAAAAAAAGTGAAAAATTTAAATACCGTTTCTTAAATAATTTGTCATAACCAGTGGCGGCTCCTCCATTGGGTCATTTGGTCAATGACCTCCCAATATTTTTGACTAATATTTTCGAACAAAACATAATAATGATATAAATAAAAAAAACTATTATTTTTCAATCTTTTAAATTTTCCTTTATTATTTTAAGCATATAAACTCGATGATCGATTACTGGATTCCACAAGCTTCGCGCAGCGATCTCCAGATCGGTGGTTTCGTTTGTTGACCAAAAACCGGGCTGCCTGCCTTCATTGACCGCATTGTTTTAAACGGAATCGAGTCTAGTTTTCCCGATCTAATTTACGATTGGGCGATTTTGGCTGCTTTCCGAAGCAGTGTAATCGCATGATCTGAAGCAACAGCCGCGAAGAGGAAAATTACGCATTTTTCAAGGTGTTTGTTTGTTAAACGGTTATTATAGAACGGATTATATACGATTTTAGGAATTTATTTTTTGTTGGTGTATGTTTTTGTAATGTAAATTCTGCATTTGTTGACAATTTTGTGTACGTTACCGATGACAATTGTAGAAAGCGAGAGATCCTTCTCTACATTAAATAGAATAAAGACGTTTTTACGCAACACAATGGGGGAAGGTAGACTCTCTGCGTTGGCCATGTTAAGTATTAAAAAGGTATTTATAAATAATATTGTAAAATTACAATGAAGAAGTAATCAATCATTTTGCAAGTGCCAAAGACAGAAGGATTGAACTAAAATTTATGACTATTTAGGTAAGTTAAGTAACCCTTTTTATTTTTTATCGTATAAATATGCTTATTTTTAACCTATAAGTTACCGTCATACCTCTGGCATAGCGATATTACTTACTGTCGGGTGTGAGATTTTTTTTAGAATATGTTGTGCAATTTTTCTGTTTAAACAGATGTCGATGCATATTATTTGTTATATTGTTATGTTTCTTAATAAATAGAAATATAATTATTCAAATAAAATAATCTTGCTAAATCATTTATTTTTGAATTTTCTTTCTTGTCTTTTCTTTGTATTTCAATAATAAATATAAAAAAAACGATTATAAACGATATAAAATATTGTTAAGAATTAAAAAAAACAATGTTTTCTTAAATGGTAAAAAAAATCTAAAACATTTAATTAGCCCATTTGTTTATAAACAATTTATAAACAAGTGGCAAGAAAAAATATTATAAGATGCCTAACGTGAAGATGAAATCAGAAATAGCTTAAAATAAAAAAAAAACATATATATATATTTAAGAAATATTTTTTTTCTTTTTTTTACTCCAAAAGTTAATAAAATTAATAAAATAAAAAAAAATTATCAACTTTCATGTCATCTTGTTGAGTATGTTTATAAAAAAAGGCTCAAAAAAATAAAACATTTATAGGTTAATTATTTAAACTTTTATACCTACCGCCTTTTATGACAACAGAGACCTGTAAAAAAACTGTTAATTAACAATTGAATACCTTTTTGAAAAATGGTGAAACAACTTTTATTATCGCTGGGTCATATTCTTTGGGTGTCTAGATGACACCAGATTTTTTTCAAATTTTTTAATTAGTACTTAATTGCATAAAAAAAAATTAAAAACTACTCTCACTACATTGGCGGCGCGCGCATGCCGAAACTGCTGCGCGAGAGCCGATTTTCAACGCTATATTACTTAAATTTCCTGCTTTCTTAAAAATTTTTATAATATTTAAGCTATCACTTATAGTTTTTGAAATTTGCCAAAAAGCTGGATGGCTATTTTTTTAAAAGTTTTTTGTTAATATTGTATTTTTTTTTGCAGGAAAAAATTAAAATACGTCTTTTTCTGGATGCCCTTACTTATAATTTAAAACATCAACCATATTTTTAGGAGACTTGCAACTAATTTTTGCAGGAAATCTTCTCGACTAGACTAATACTGTAATGTTAACGATATTGTTAATATTTTTTTTTAATGTGAGTAAAATTATCCAGAGTTTTAAATTACTCACCATCTTTTATAGCATTAAAATAATGTATGTTTATGGTATTTCATTGATTCATCTAAAATTATTCTGATTTTGCCATAATTTTACAATTTTTTTCTGATATAATAGCAGGTGCCCACATTTTACTTACCACAATATATTACTGTTCCATTTTTACCCTGGTGACTGTATATTCGAAAAGTACAATTAGGTCGTAAATAATCTGTCACGTTTTTATTATCAATGTGGGGTTGATAATTATAACCATTTGTTACGGGTTTATCAAAAAAAAGTATATTTTTGGTTAGAACATCTCCCTGAAAAAAAAACACACACATTTAACAATTAATAGGAAGTAAAACTTGGTAAAAATATATTAGAAACAATTATTCAAATGTTTCGGTTATATTACTTATAAGAAATGGCTTATACCCAATTGAAAATAAATAGATAGTTTTTAAGGACTTCCAGTTTTGTTTTGTAGGATACATTTAACAGTATAATACCAATTTTTTTCGGCGTGATATGGTATAGCCAACTAAAAATGCACAAACCAAAAGCATTGAGTGTACTTATAACCGTGTCACTTCAATAACAGTTATTAAAGCATCTATCAATTGGTTACCTAAAATTAAAATACATCCGGAAAAAAATTTAAAGAAACTGTGATTTCCACAATTTAATAAAAAAAAAACAATCGCCGAAGAAATATTATAACTAACTCAGTCATTAAATGGCGATTAATGATCTCAACCCATAAATGAACTCAATTATTGTTCGGCTTTAATAATATCCTTGTTGGTTATATCGCTATTAAAATTGCCTAATTTCCTATTATGAGGTAACTGTTTAGCCCAGTCTATATACACATTATAGTCAGAATCAACCAATAAAATTCTGCAATTAGATGGTTAAAAACGTTAATCTATCAGATCAAAAAATTTTCTCCAAGAAATGTGACCTGGGTTTTCCATAAATAGCAAATGCTTATAACTTTTAATTGTTTAAATTAAAACTTCTTTAATTTTAAAAATATGAAAAAAGTTTCAAATAAAAGTTGTAAATTGTGAAGTAAGCTACAACTATCGTTTTTTTTTCAATATCTCAACTTTTAACAAAATTACAGCCGATTTTCAAAAAAGTAATTTTTGAGTAAATTTAAAAAATTTTTTAAAATTTTGGAAAAATTTTGTGTAAATTGAAGGAGCTAATTTTCTATATCTCTTCACCCTGTTAAAATAACAATCGAATTAGGGCAGTGGTCACCACGATGGTAAGTGCTCTCCAAATTTTGCAGAATTTTCGTTAGCATATCATTAAAGATGACGGTACAATCGTTTCCAAAATGATATTGTACATACTTGACATGTTGTAGAATATATAATATATATCTTTAAATTGTGCCGGAGCCTGCCAAACAACTTTTTTAGTAAAAATCCTCCATCTATAACAAAAATATTTTTACCCTCTGGCAATATCCTAGAAAGGGCTAATTTCAGAATATTCTAAAAACCAGGATTTTGTATTTTTTCTTATACAGGGTGATTCAAAAATCGATCACGAAACTTAAAAGGGTGATTCTACATGACAAAATAATGGTAGACCCTTATATATTTTTTTTTCAAAATGTCATTCGTTTTCAAGTTACAAGCGGACAAAGTTAAATTTTTTATTTTTTGTTTTTTAAATTGTTTGCTTACGGAAAAAACCAATTCTACTAATATTTGAAACATAGGCTTAGTCGATTGCTCTTCATCACTTTAGTAACAATTAACATTGATTGTGTGCCGCTAGAGGGCACTTTACCTACATTGAAATTGGTATTCTAGGCTTTTTGCTACACAAATTATTTTACTAAATAGTTATACAGGGTTAACTGTAGATTGCTTGTTCTCTATTTTAACATTTGTATTCATGTGTGCTATTGATAAAACTCGGCTATTTCATTTTAACTCTAAATCAGCGAAAGCTTTTCCGACGTTCCTTTCTAATAATTTACAACCAACCTCATAGGCTTTATGACAGTTCATATTGCTTTTGGCAAAAAGACCGTAAGACAAGAAAATTAACTGTTTTTTGTCCACATCAAATAGAGAATGATCAGAGAACCAATCTACAATTTTTTTCATGTTACTATTATCCCTATAATTCAAAATGAGCTATTGTGTTGTTAGAAAATGTTTGGTGACACTACAAAACTTTCAAGCAATCACTGATTACTGAAGACTGTTGGTGAAGATACCATTTTGCAAATGCATTATCTGTAAGTCCTCTGCCCTGTTAGACCACCGACAGTTTTAATAGAGCGCATGAGCTCCTGCTTAATTATCATGTCCGACCATGTACCACACTACAGCTTGTCGGTACGTCTAATAGTATATGCTCCTTCTAAAGAGAATTTTGTGTGTTCGTGAATGACATTACTTCATTCAGTTTTTTATACAACTGAAAAGTTTATGGAATATGCTAAATGAACAGCTGAATGGCAGCATTTCTTTACAACAATCTGCAACAGTCTACAGACATCTGCAAA